>JABXWE010024703.1:0-23917 GCA_014611495.1 Limonius californicus | reverse complement strand
ACTATTTGGTACTCTCAGTGGTTCTAAATAACTCCACGTTATTACTAATTTGAAAAGTGGGAAAGAGGGCTTTATTTATCCTGTATTAATTTCCGTCGTTATGGAAACAAATAGTAGGTAGTAAATTGAGTTGTCTACATTTAGGCGCTTCTTAAAGAATCTTCAAGAAGCTCTATCCCTGAAAGGGAAACACTTTTGATCATGCATTTATTAACAAAAAAATGTTTGTTTTCATGAATAAGTTTGTCCCTGCAATTCATTAACACCCTGTATATATATCGTGAGATTCCTACAGCCTTTGTCGCTTCCCACATTTCGACCACCAAGCCTTCTTGTTTAGCAGTAAGAATCCAAAAATGAAGGAGGAACCGAGTTCATCCATGACACTTAAAGGTTTGAATACTTTACTAAAATGGGGGACACCTGTTGGGCACGAGTAGAAGCTGCTGATTCACAAAGATGATTTTACTTTATTGAAAAGATAATTTTTTGCAATGCATCATTGTTTATATTTATCACTTTTTTGCAGTCCGAAAAAATGTTAGTACATCGAAATACATATTAAGCAATGGGTTCGCAGGATAGGTTAATTAGCAATATTAAAAAGAAGGCAATCATAAAGGCACAATTTTATATTTGCAAAAAATTACAGATGTGCAAGTTCCATTATATTCACAGCAGCGGCAATGATAATTGAACGTCTTCTACTGCAGGATTCTGGTAAGGTACTCGTCCTTAGCATACACATTGCTAAAAAGTTAATTCTTAACTCAAATTTGGGTATTTTCTGCAACACGTTTCCTTCTCAGCTCAAATTTGAAAATATTAAAAATGAACAATAGATTAACATAAGTTACCTGTTAACTGTTTTATTTATGAACATATGCTGTTACCACAGCATATGTTCATAAATAAAACAGTTCCAATAATAATAATAGCAAACTTCTTACAGAGTCTACTTTGGATAGAAGTCCCCAACAAGAAACAATAGCAAAAATAGATCGAGCATAGAAAATTAATATTATTTCCTACTGCTTTTCTTAATTCTATCATAGAAATTTTTAAAGCTATCTACGGCCCGAGGGGCCATGAAACAAATAGCATTCTTGTACAAAAATGTTAAACGATGCAATTCTCTAGTCATGTTGTTATCTTTGCAGATCGACGTTCCAGACTGGAATAAGTTCTCGATATCTGTTTTTGTAGTTACGGCGCACCCCAACTTAAATATTGCAAAATTGTAATTCGCATCCTGATACCTCATATCATTCTTAAACACGTAATTGTACGAGAGTTGCAGCTTTTCTTGGCTGATTTTGTTTGAGGCTCGATTCGCCGCCGCTTCCTTTAATATGTTTGTGTGCCTGCGTCCATCAAGAAAATCAACCTTTCCAAATAAAATAGCGTTTAAAGCTATGCAGTGGCTCTTCAGTGAATTTTCAGACTCTTCAATTTGATCTGGATGGGCGTCATCATGTTTCGCCGCCCTTAATTGCTTTTCAGCTTTCTTGATATAATAGTACAGATTCTTAGCGACTTTCAGCCACCCTATACTCGGATTGCTTAATTCAGAGATGCTTTCCTGCAACACCTGCAAGCTGAAGTCCTTTCCTTGAAATATTTCTATTATTTTGGTCGGTCTGGGGTCTGTTTCTCCGCAGTACTCCATAACAGTCACTCTTACATTGGGCAACACTTCGCGTGCGCCTTCCAACATGCACCAATAAGTGTACTTTTTTCTTTTCTTTTGTTTGATAACTTTAAATGTAACGTTCACATCTACACTCAGTTTTCTTAGAAAGTCCAGTCCTTTTTGACTTACGAGTTGCCGCATGCTTGAATCTTTCAGTTTTATAAAGTCTCGTTTTTGGCCGTGACCCAACGGCGTTCGGGGCCCGCTTTCGTTATCTGGTTTAGGCGTAATTTCAGCTAGAAGATTTCTGTCTATGCATGCCCGACTCGGACTCTGACTTGTGTTTGGCACATGCATATCTTGGATGTTTCTGTTCACAGGCACCAGGCTAGAATTTGGGTAGAACATATTGCCTAAATTCTGCTGCAAACCAAAGACATTCGGCATTGACTGGAACACCGGAAACTGTTGATAGAAATTTGGATTCGGTCCGTGGTTTTGTATAAAGTTTGACGCGTACACATTTGGCTGGCAACCGTGCATCCAAGGATTAACCTGATTGGCACGGGCACAGTAGTCATTTTCATTTCGAATAAGGGCCGGGAAATCGTTAGGCTGCTCCCTTTCTTCATAAATGTCTTCGTAACTGTGCACAAATGGGTCGGCAGGGGGGTGAGTTCTGTTGTAGTAGTTGCAGTTAAACTCGAAATGGCCACGAGATGCACAGCCTGAACACCAGCGCTCCTTCGGTGCCTTCAAATTAGAATCACTCGGTTGCTGCAGTGGGCCTTCTGTTGTCTAAAGGGCAGTTGCAGTTGTGTAAGGGGAATTTCTATTGCGGTGCTTTTATTGCTTATGTTTAGACAACCACAGCAGGTAAGAACAAGCAATGCCCAAGCAATATTATTTATATTGTTGTGCTACAATAAATCTACAACATTTGCTTTTAAATTTTCGTAAATACCTAGCCTGTATGTTCAAAATGTACGTGACAAACATGGAAAGATCGCAAAAAGGTAAGAGATAGAGGTTCACTTAAATGCGACAAATTGTTGAGCTACATTCCAGTTCTAGAAATTGTTCGATTTTCTTTACAGACTGAAAAAAACGAAACTTCCAGGTAATTTTTTGCGGATAACTTGTTTATATCAAAGCTACCGAAGCAGTTTTTAATATTATAAAGGCAGTTATGCATGTTACGAACCTCTAATTAGATTTTTCATTGCTCGCTACATTTTTAAAATATTGATATAAATTCTACATCCCCTTTATTCACTGTATACGGGTTTATTTTCACAAATAATGAATACGGGCGAAAATCCGTTTTCTCATGTAGTCTGTGAATAATATACAAGGTTAGGTAAAAGTACGGAACAATGCAAATATCTCTAAACTCTTATTTATTGAGCACTGAGCTAGAACGTCAACAAACGCACGTGTGTGACTCACCTGAGCGCGCGCTGTGACTGGTCTACGCTAGATAAACGCTAATGCTTCATTACTTAAGGAGTAATTGACGCTGAAAATCTTTACTTTGCACTTGTAATTACTGGGTTAAGTTTGTGTGCTTTTTGAGCAGTGCTTACCGGTTTTCAGACCGTTTATATAGTGCCTGGTGCTTATTTTCCTAAAATGGAGCAAGTTGTTCCAGAAACGTGTAATCCTGGGGGCCGTTCTACTACTTTAAATGAAAAACAAATGTACAATTTCTTGCTAAAACAGTGGGTGTTAGTGTTGCAACAGTAAAAAGAATTTTAAATGGGTTGCGGGATACTAAAACTTTGTCTTCTCCAAAAGTGTGCCGGAGTTAGAAAAAAACTTTTAGATGAAATTGACGATGCTGTTCTTTTTGCAATTCGTAAGAAGGTACTATGGTGCTATTTTTAAACCAATTGTAATTTTTCCGTACAATATGCGAAACTTATTCCTAAACTTGCATTTCTGAGCTTGGTAAATTTTTGTGTAGGTTCACGAATTTTTTTTCGGAATATTTGTAATGCAGATGTCTCCAAGTCCGTAAAACACCTTCACTTAAAAAATGGTTCTTTTCAGAACCACAAATTCTTCTAACAAAGAATTCTGAACGTTAATTTAGAAACGCAAGGAATATTACATAAATACACATCCGGTAAATCAACGCACCTATCAAGCGTTTGTTTACGTTCCAGCTCAATGCTCAACAATTAAGAGTTTATGACACCGGAAGAACTGTAAGAAATGGATAAATGAAGATTAAGAAGTAACACCTCCGACGCTCCGAATGGGCATAAGGAGGAAACGAGAAGAAGAAGAAGAAGACAAACGTGATTTCAACAAAAATTTTCGTATGAAACTTCGGATATATGGCGGATACAATAATGGTGTCGACGGTTTAAAAGGATTTTCGGTTTAGCCGAAAACGATAGCAACTTTTTTATTTTAAATTGAATACCCTGTATATTTTAGGATATATCTATAGAAATATTTTTTGCGAATTCAGTAATATAAGGTTTGATGCCTTTATTCGGAGCAAAGTGTGCGTTGCACCGCAAAGGAAAGGCGCCTAAAAGACGTGCGTCGTTCATCGTTCGGGCCGCTTCGACTCTTCTCGGACGTGTTGAAGCCGCGCGGCTCACGCTTGTCAGGGGTGCGCGCGTACGGACACGAATCGTTCTTGTGAATTTCTTTTATCTATTTTCATTTAGTATCCGTGAGACTATGCAGATTTATAAAAATTTTGTCTGCAACCCACCACACACAATTTCCCAATCCGGCTTGCAACTGCGGGATCTTAATGCTAAAAAACCTTCTCTGGAATTTCTGTCGTTCGGATTTGACGTTAAACTGTAGGTCCCCCGTGTTTTTACCTTAGCGCTGAGAAGAGACACGGGGCAGAGAAGAGGCCGATGCCCAGCAGTGGGACAAAAAGGCTGTCAATGATGATGATTCGTGAGAAAAACAAGTAGGTTATTTTCTTTAGCTTATCCAACAAATTATATTGAACAATTGATTATTAAAGTTTCGCATAAATAAATAAAAGCAGGATATTTCATTTAAGCTTTAGAAAAAATGTGTATGACTGAATGAAATATCATTAGGAATAATATGGATCAACGAAACTTGTCTGGTTGGTAGAACCAATTACCTGGAAAAACAACTCAAGTTTGTATAAGCGGGACTAGGGCGTAAGATTTTTTTTTAATAATAAAGTTTCGTTACAGCTAACCTAGAAGACTAACCAGCAATTTTTATCTAACTTAGATTAACTGAATGTTTATGCTAGTGGGTCTTCTTAGTTCTATTTTGCAACATTTTCTGCATGTGTTACCACTTCACACGACGTAGGTAAGATTATTTTACACAGTGGTTCTCGTTTGCTTTTCATTTATTGTCCGTTTTATTGGCAATTTGTTGAAACATTTCTTTAAGACGCCACACATGAATCGCACACACACAAGAAAAACGCCACGCGCCGGCTCTGCCTTTATTTTTAATAATTCCAGAGATATTAAACAAAACGCTCAACAATTATGCTTCGTATCTAGCAACACATGACAACAAAAGAATAAAAAGCAAACAAAAAACACAAATAACATCACTTGCGAAGATGCTCAAAATGACCACCATTTACTTCTAGGCAATAATCAAGTCTATGTACAATTTCTGCAGCTACATTAACAAGGCGCTTTGCAGGAATTCCAACAATTTTGATTCTCAATTCTTCCCAATTATTTGGTCGTTCAGAATAAACTCTACATTTGAAATGTCCCCAAAGAAAAATATCCAATGGATTCAGGTTGGGCGAAGAAGCGGGTCATTCAATAAAACCCTGCGCCCTATCCACCTATTTGGAAACATTTGGTTTAAAAAATACCGAACATATAGTGTAATGGGGAGGTGTTCCTCCCTGGCAAAACTCCTTCTTTTTCAAGAGCAGGAACAATTTGATTTTCTTAAAGTTCAAAATACTTTTGACCTGTTAATCGAACACCAGCACAACACCAACCAAGCAAAGTTTAACAACTTTAGCTAGCTGTTTAAGCTTTTTACATTCATTTGTGCTCATGAGCTGCTAGATAACAAGTACCAAACATTATTGTTCGATATTTCTAGAATTATTAAAAATAAGGCATCAAACTTTATATCACTGAACTCGCAAAAAAAAAAGAGTTTTATCATTGTCTCCTAAAACATACACGGTTTTCCATATAAAATAGAGAAATTGATATTGTAATTTCCAGCTAAATCGGAAGTTCTTTTGAGCAGCCAATACCTTCATTGTATCTGCCATATACCGGAACCTTTATGTGTAAAATTTTTTCAAAATCGTGGAAGACGTAGTAGTGTTATTTGCATTGTTCCATACATTTGCCCAACATTTTATATAATATTGTATATATACAGAAGAAGCAAATAAAAAGAAAACAGAAAACTGTTTTTTCCACCTAAGGTTTAACAAATGCATCTTGCTCAGTTACACAATTAGTTTTTCAACCATCAGGCGTAAGGAACTAGGAATTAGCCAGCTAGCTCCTCCGCAACACCAAAACTGACTTCACCTTCAAACATTTAATAATGTGTTAATTTGTTTAATAAGAAGTAAACAAAATACAGGTAGTTTGTTTCAGCGCCATCTATAATTACTTGTGCTGTGTTTAAAATCTCTTTTCTTTTACAAATAGCAGTTGAAGAATGCTTTTTTATAATTATAATATAACAAATATCTACTGTTAGGTATATTATACGTATATGAACAAGCTTCGTTTATATACATTTGCAAAATATTTTCTTTCGGGTTTTATGAAATAAATCACGATCTAGAAAATCTATTTACGAAGATAGACTACCATGGAAGTTGGGGAAGGAGTGCCTTAATTTGTTATGGAAAAAAGGAGGCGTTCGCTTTTAAATTTGCAGTCTAAATATGATTGCAACAAGGCTAGTGTGCCACAACACAGACTTTTATACAGAATTCTGTAAAACATGTACAGCACAAATTAAACTCTATTTGTTGAGCATTGAGCTAGAACGTAAACAAACGCTTGACAGCTCCATTGATTTACCAGATGTGTATTTACGTAGTATTCCTTGTGTTTCTAAATTAACGTTCGCGCCGTCAGAATAAAATAACCCATTTACGAAAGTTTAGAAAAATGTTATAGGTACCTTATTTGTAGGTGTTTTATTTAGAAAATTAATTAAATTTAATATTAATGAGTCAACAAGCAAAACTTACCGGCATTTACCCAAGTTTCATCGGTATGAAAAATTACTCGACCTGCTTCCCGATATTGTCGGATAGTTTTAAGATAATTTCGACGCCATGCGATAATATCTTAGACTCTATCCATTAACATGGATTGACGGCAGCGAGTTGAATATTTAAAATTTAATTTTTTTAATATTCCATATGAAGTGGACCTCTTAAAACTCGGCAATTGGTCATCATTGTTAACGACCGTTAAAATTTTATTTATAGCTGGTATTTCGTTCCGAAAATAAAAATTCGTGAATCTACACAGAAATTTACCAAGCTAAGAAATGCAAGTTTAGGAATAAGTTTCGCATATTGTACAGAAAAATTACAATTTGTTTAAAAATAGCACCATAGTACCTTCTTACGAATTGCAAAGAGAACAACTTCATCAATTTCATCTAAAAGTTTTTTTCTAACTCCGGGAGATTTTGGAGAAGACAAGGTTTTAGTATCCCGAAACCCCTTTAAAATTCTTTTTACTGTTGCAACACTAACACCCACTGTTTTAGCAGCAAATTGTGCATTTGTTTTTCATTTAAAGTAGTAGGACGCCCCCTACGATTACACGTTTCTGGAACGACTTGTTCCATTTTAGGAAAATAAGCACCAGGCACTATACAAACGCTCCGAATAAGCACTGCTCAAAAAGCACACAAACTTAACCCGGTAATTACGAGTGCAAAGTAAAGGTTTTGGGCGTCAATTACTCCTAAAGTAATGAGGCATTAGCGTTATCTAGCGTAGACCAATCACATCCCGCGCTCGGGTGATTCAAACACGTGCGTTTGTTGACGTTCTAGCTCAATGCTCAACAAATAGAGTTTAGAATTATATGAGAAATTTTGTCTGTAACCATGTGCAAATAAGTGCAGATTACGTTGACGTCTGTGAGAAAACTGTCAAAATAATCGTGTGACTGTCGATAAAGTAGAATTCTATAACGATTTCATAATAATCGTTTACATAACCACGAATGTTGTTAATTTGTTGGCGTATTGTATGGTATTATTTTTCTCTGTTGTTGGGTAAGCTTCTGTTGTATATGAGATATATTAAGTGTGAGTAGATAGACAAAATTCATAATTTGGATGTACAATGGCCAAGTATGGTCTGACTGCAAAGAGCTGCTTGGAAAATTGAGTCCTAGATCTAGCTCAATCAAAAAACAACAAGTTTGGGTAGGGTTAGCGCCGGCCCGATGGCGCAAATCCGCGATAAAACGTTGTGCCCTCTGTGATCATTGATGAACACTAAAAATCTCTCGCTTGCGCATTGATATGGCGCCGATCTGAACAAAATTCAGCAGATTTTAGAAAACGAATGTGCAGAACATTTTTTGGTAAAATTACGGTTAAATTTCGATTTTAAAGATTACTTCATGTTAATTAACCTGATCAGCAAATTCAATTTGTTTGTTTTATAGTATGCATTTTATATAAACCACGGAAAATAATTCATAAAGCACTATTGTCTGCTGTCGTTTCTGCAAGAGGCCTAAATTAAACTTTAATTTATTAAATCCTATCCTACACTAAACTTCTATCTGTTCCTAGCAATGCAAAAATTCAATTGATTATTTAGTGAGGGTAACATTACTTCTGATGTCCTCCAGTAGCCATTTTTAAGTGGACAAACATGTATTCTGCAATGTGTTATTTTAAAATTTAAGTTTATGTGAACCTCCAGGTAAATTTCGTTGAAATTATTTGCAGTGAACATATTACATTATTTTCCGAGAAAAAAAAGGAATTTGCAAAACTGTTCATTGTGAACAAATTAATAAAATCACCCCCGACATAACCTCAATGTAATACCGACAAGTCTTAAAATATACATAGGGCAACAAAACTAGTTTACGCAAATATACAAAATTCTCGCTGTCATTGCTGTGGTCATCCAAACATGGGCACGAAATAATTTATAAGATTAAAAATTTTATTTACCGTTAGATGATACCGTCTCCACAAGTCGGCGCAGTACGACGTCGTATGGCCTCGCATAAGACATATCTTGCATACTACATTTCGTAGATTTTTACACCTGCTGCAGTAAGTTGTAAAGTACTGGCTCCTACGACCGCACTAAATAAAGAACGATGTTACCATTATCTCTGTCAGTAAAACATTGAAAAATTTGTTTAGAAAATGAGTGTACTTACTGAAGTGCACATTTTATTGGGGCACCGAGCATCCAAATGCCCGCTACCTCCACAAAGTATACATTTAGGGGGTCCAATTTTCTTCTTACAGTTATGAGCTCTGTGTCCAAATTCCTTACAACGAAAACAGCGTGGTCCCTTTGGTGTCATCTTGAAGTTAATCTCGTCTCTGCGACTAATTTTCCACATGGCCGGATCATCTAAAATTTGTAACACAAAAAATTATTCCCATGCATAGAGGCAAAAGATTTGTTTATTTATTGAAACATACAGATCATCAGATAAAATTACATGTTAAAATACAAATACATTACATGTATCTTCATTATTGTCCATTGATACAAAAATCTACTAAAGATTTCTAAAATTTTGAAGTAAATGTGGTGAAACATTTTGAGATTAAAGCTTCTGTATGAGTGTTTTAGCTGACAATCGGGAAGAGCATTTGAACATTAGCTGTAAAAATTAGTCATAATGTATATTTTCTTGTTATTATGTTGTGAAATATTGATCATTTCTGCATGTCTTTATCTATTGTTAAAAACAATTATTAGTTTTGTTTAATGCACAAAAAAATGCTTTTTTTGCTATTACATAAAGTTTCTTAATTGCTGGATTTCACTAATTCGGAATTTTTAACGTTTATTATAAGGTTTTTCTTCTTATTTATGAGATATTTTAAAAATCTAAAACGCCATTTTATTCGTTTTTGTACTAAAAAAACAATACCTCATTTTTTTTAGATATATCAGTTTGAGTGAGTAATGCTGGAAAATTTTGATAAATATTTAAAGGCGTCCTTTATTGTATTACCTGACATTGCTTTCTGCTCTTCTTCTATGCTGAAATTCTCATGACCCCAACTGTCACAATAGAACTTTTCATGTCCTCTGTCCAGTAATCACAAAACCTTTTCAGTTTCAACGCAGATTTATCCCAAAGTTGTTTCTTCGGTGTAGATGTACTCCCAATATTCAACAACTCTATGTCTAAGTTTTTGATGGAACCGTGAGGACTATCATCAATGCCAACAACCTCAACCTCAGAATCGCTTGAAGAGAAAAAATTGTCCCTCTCTTCCTGATCCTTGCTTTTTAACTTGTTTGAATGCGCAGCGTCTTTATTCTGCTTCACCCTCTTGATTTCCGTTTCAACGATCTGAACGGACTTTCGTTTTTCCCCACTAACATGTTCGCTTGCTGCGACTTTCTTGTGTTTTTTCTGTAGCTTTGTAGCTAAACTCTTATTTGTCTTGCCGTTTCCAGAATGGGTAGCTTCTTCGTCAGATGTAATCGGTGATAAATTTGGCAGCGGTGTTTTCTTCTGTACATTGCTATCATTATTAACAATGCAATTGTCACTTTCAGAAGTCGAGGCGCCGCTTGCTTTTTTCTTGCATTTGGATCGACTCTGAATAAGCGCAACCTTATCCTCGTAGTCACTTTCTGAACTGGAATCCGAAGTGTTTCTCAATGAGGCACCTTTAGATTTGTTGCTCTTGCAGATACCGCTTGCAGATCTATTGGGTGGAGTTAAAATTGAAGGAATGCTCATGGAAGCCTTTGAAGCAATGTAAGTGGTGAAGCTGTCCAAATTCAGTTCTGAAAGGGAATCCTTCGAAGGCATATCAAACTCTTGCTCAGTAAAGATGGCACTTCGAGAAGAAACATCGAAATCGCTAGCACTGTAATTGCTATCGCTCTCAAAATCATTCACGCCCAATTTCTGAGCGCTTACAGTATTACCAACATCAATATTACTTTGACATGAACTAAAGCTGTTGTCGAGGAAGTCGTTTGTAGATTCAGGCGTATCTAACACTTTGTTTGGAGTTGCTTTGTGCACGGGCACAGGTGGGTCATTTTCAGCAGGATTTGATGTTAATGTACTATTTAGTTCTATTGCAGATTGGGAGTCGTCACATATAGTAAGAATTTCTGTTTGACTAGGTTCTACAAGTACCACATCGTCATCGTCACTAGCTTGAAATGGAACATCTTTCAACTCAACATTAGCAGCATTCGAAGTAACTGTCAGGGGTTCCAATTTTTTAGATTGAATTGGTGCCACAATTGCGTCAACTTTAGTATCAGTTTCATTTTTTATTTCAACAATAACATCTCCATGATGCAACTCTTTATCATCCATTTCATCATCAGAACTTACAACTACTGATGGCACTTCCATTTCTGCTATTTCACAATCGGAACTGTCAGATTCTGATAAACATATAATTTCGTCCTTCGCCCTTTCAGAGGTGTTACTAGTTTCCTTTTGATCTTCTACATTAACGTTCTTTGCTGACAAAGTGTGTTCTTTAAATGCTTTCTTAATCTTTTTTGCTTTCCACTTTTCTTTTGCCCGTTGTCGTCTTTCCTTCCTTTTAATGGTACTTTTCTTGCGTCTGATCATCTCCTGCTCTGCAGGCTGACGCTGGGTAAAAATTTGGGCGGGTGGTTGTGGTAAAACTACTATGTTGTTCACAGCAGGATACGTAAAGAGGCCTATCGGTTCATAAAAATTCGTAGAATTGCGATAATATGAGGTAGGTCGGTGGGAATCGATATTGTCGCCAGGTGTAAAATATGTGCGGTTCCTGTGGTATAAGTGGTGCATGTCTTCGGAACCATATGGCTGCTGATGCATTCCGCCGGTGTCAAAATATCTTTTGGATGTTTTTGCTGACAAACTTTCCTGAATTATGTCTGGTTTAGACATTGGAAGCTCCTCTTCGTTAGAATGGTATACTTGACTGTACAGTCGAGCTTCTAGCTCGTCCATATCAAGTTCACCGTCATGCTAGACAAATAAAATTGTGACATCAGATGTGAGAATAATGATAACATAAAGCTTTTTAGGCAACACTTACCCACATGATGCACACTAAATAAAACACTCATTTCCTTTAATAGTTAAACAGAAGCTCTACTAATAATACGCAGACTACTAGCGAGACCTCTCAGGTTTCACATAACCTCACAACTCACATAACCTTAAAAACTTCCGAAAACCTAGTAAACATTTTAAGACTTTTCTTTGCGCCACATCCCTTGATTGCCTACTATATTCCCCGTATGTGTATGCAATCAAGTATTAATACTACAATTGTAATCACTTATCCTGCTTCTTATTTTTTTGTAAAGTTACAAATTATCCTAGAAAAAATTGTTCTAACGGCACTACTTTCAAACCATGTTTTCAAATCTTCTTGATGGCGTTATTTAGTTATTTTGCGGTTAATATTTTACATTTAGATTTCATACAATGAAATAGTCAAATTTCCCGCAAAACTCAAAATATTTGTTCACCAACCCTACCACAATAATTATTCAAACGATCTAATTTCCCTAGTAATATAACCTAAAATTGTCAAATTATTACTTTTAATAAACTTAATCTATTCATTTTTCACAAAATTATTGAAAAACGAATCATTAGAATTCTTCATATTTTAAACAAATTAAATTTTTAGGTAAATATTATTTAAGGTTATGTAACTCTAACAAACCAGTAATATAATTTCAGGATGACAATTCATACGACTATCGATAATATTACAGATCCGGTTGAGGAAATGCTTAAAAGAACCGGTTGTATTGAGAAACATTATAAAGTACAGGTAATTTTTGATTATATGGCCATAGTATTTGCTTTGCGAGTAAAACCACAACTTTTAGGAATGCATTGCTGAAACGCAGGACTGGAGAAAGTGCCAAGAGGTAGTGAACGATTTCCGCAAGTGCATGGAACTACATCATGCTAAAAAACATAAACAACTCGGCGAACCGTAACTAGTGAATTTACTAGTTTTTAGAAAGAATATTTAACAAGAGATATTAATATGTGTACTAATTGTAAATACTTATCAATAAAATTATAGTACTACATAGTCGTCCTACGGGCTTATATTTATGCGTCTGCATCACAATCACATTAAAGGAATGCTAGAAATATATGTAAATTAACAAATATTTAAATTATTGTAAAATTTATTTGTGTATATACAAAGATTGTTAACAAATTTTTGAAGGATTGTGTATAACAAATGTATATATATATCGATGTGTTTTTTCACAAATTGACTTGTAATATTTGATATTGTAGTAAAGTATATTTGAATTATTAATCCTCTAAATATCGGAATGTACATGTGGTTGCAAATGGGTACAACGACGGTGAAATTGTAGTATACAAGTAATTCGTTTCTTTTTGTATTTACATGAAATAAATATAATCGATACAGTATTATTCTAAAATACACAAATTTGTGAAGTGACCACTGACAATATCAAAAACTAAATATTAATGAAACATCTATTTACTAAAGAAATACAGTATACAAAGTTATTTGAAAATAGTTTCAAACAGCATTGCATATGCTATGTAGTACAGTTAAGCATTGAGCAAAATACAACCCTTGTAAAAATAAAAACATCTAATACGGACACATCATCACAGGATAATATTGATCTACTACACTAAAACATCATAGCCATATTTAGATAAACTCTCTGCCTGTGTGAAGTTTTAGCTTTATTTATCTCTCTCTTAAACAATTAAGTATGTTATTTTTTTCATTGCTTGGCTAATCCAAATGAGATCTAAACATGGCTTAATGGCATTTATAAAGGAAAAATATGCTAACTACTATATACTAAAAATCTAAAAATGTATATATAAAAAAATAAACGTTGGCAAGGTAGTAATTTATACAGTATACATACAAAAGTGCCTTAAACCTACATATTTTTTAAAAATTTCATACCTTTCCTATAAAATCTTATATTTACATTCTGAATGTTTCTACCAAAATATAAAATACCACTATAAACATTGAAGAAATTCATTTTGTTCAATTTACTCACTTCAAATCGAACTTATCGTAAAGACGAGCTGAATTCTAGAATGACAAATTTGGATTAAATTTAAAATTTATTATTTTTTCTTGTGACATGAATATTCTTCGTTAATTACAATTTATATGAAATCATACACAGCCCCCACAATATTGTTACTTGTGGGCTATATAAAGAAAATACTGATGATGTAAGCCAGTCAACTACAGCCCTCGGCTGTAGTTTTCGTAAAATATTTTTATTATCGCAGGTTTTTAATCAAAATAACTACAGCTTGACCCGCTAACATCTTTATTTTGCAGCTCGGATCAAGTAGGCTCAAACAGAAAAAAGTAAATACCTCAAACAATGGAAGTAAATAATAAATTACAAAAACCATTATCCCGATAGTACAATTTCTTTAAGAGTCAAACAAACCTTTCTGAGTATCTCTAAAATAGATAACAGATAAGAATAGAACATTTGTCTAAATCAATTCAATGACAGGTATATTTCATCAAAGAGCATTTAAAAAAAAACTTTGGAGGTTAACGTTTTTGATAAGTTTATTCCACTGTTTCAGGTTTCAGCCTTTGTCTGGCAGTTGTTTTTCTGTTTTAAAAACTTCGGCCCAACTAATTCAATCCAAACTTCTTCAAGCGTTAATCTTATTTTTGGGTGGTTCATCAAACCTGCATATATCCAGCGAGCTCATGCTGCTGAGCGAGGTGTACGAGTTGTTAACGATGTGCGGGGCCTCATTGAATTGATCCAGTTCTTCCAGTTCGGCTGAAGAGGGCCCCGCCAAGAGGAAGTACTGCTCGGATCGGGTTGGCCACAAGAGATGGGCCATAACACAGTAAGCAAAACAGTCTGCTGAATAAGTTATTCCTGGAAGCGAATGTTTTAGTTATAGTTTGGAAGGCAAGAAATGATTCAACAGACCTAGTAGTAATTTAAATCTCCACAAAGCCGAAACATGGAGCGCTATAAGTGCCAAAATGGGAAGATAGATGAACCACACGAGACTAGATGCTCCAAAATGTAATAAAAAGTTCAACTTCTGGGTGTTATGTTCATATAACATCGTTATCCGCAGTTCGTACAGGAACCATACCATGATTAGTGTTCGAAACACAATTATTAACCAACCGGGCCACGTCTGATATTCGTCAATGTCTTCTATGACGTCCACTTCCGTCTAAAACGACCACAATTAATTCAAGAAGTCATACAATCACATGCCGCTGACCAAATTCCAAACATAGAGCAAAATGTGCACGATGCCGTAGCACAACCAAATTGCAAAGACCAAGGGCTTCCATGTCAGTTCTAGGCGGGTCACCGCCCATCCCTTTGCTAGTAGTAGCAGCAACAGCATAAAAAGTGTCTGAAATATGATCAAAAGCAATCGTTAAAATTTGGGACACATTACTGATGGAGTTCAGACAAATGAAAACTCCGAGCCTTCAACAAGAAATTACCAAAATTTGTATAATTACCGCCACTACACCAACATTTGAAATTCTATAAAGGTGAAAATTATGGCTGTGGTTACAAAATATTTTAGCAAATATGAAAGGACATACGGAAAGGGAAATGTATTTTATATTAACACTAACAACAAATAAACTAAACGCCCAGATGGGTGTGAGATTGATAGACATCAAAGACTATAATTGGCGCGTTTCAATATTTTCTTAAAAGTATTTACACAATTATTAGCACGAATAGATGAAACAAGTATATAGGGTGTTCTGAAAGTAACATTCAAATTGCACAATATTAGTACCACTTCCGGTTATGTGTGGTATTCTTGAAAAGGAAATTTCAACAGGAACAATAATGGTATAATGTATGATTTCGCTAACTGTGAAAGAGAAGTTAGTATTTCAATAAATACCAAGCAAAGTGTCCTATTTGTCAGCCATTTTGAAAAAAAAATGCGTCTTTTACCAAGTAGGTCTGTATGACACGACACAGAATTTTGTACAAAATCTTGTAATAAATTTTGTACAAAATTCTGTAAAACACGTATTATATGCAACAGAATTTGGTAAAAAAATGTATAGAAAGTTCTGTCTGTGAGCATGCGCAAATACGTGCAAATTACGTTGACATCTGTGAGAAAACTGTCAAAATAGTCATGTGACTGTCGATAAAGTAGAATTTATAGATTTTATAATATTAGGTTAATGCATAAGTTCGTAGCGCTTTTAATTATTTATTTTACGTGAACGCAGAATAAAGCAAACAACCTGCAGTAATAAAGACCGTGAGCGAGATAAGAGAAAGTGGTGAATACATGTTCTTCTGCCCTCTGTGATTGTTATTAAACACTAAAAATTGCTCGTTTGCGCATCGATGCGGCGCCGACTTCTGTAGGTTTTATAACATGAATCTACAGAATTTTGTACAAAATTCTGAA
This sequence comes from Limonius californicus, assembly GCA_014611495.1. NCBI lineage: Eukaryota > Metazoa > Arthropoda > Insecta > Coleoptera > Elateridae > Limonius > Limonius californicus. The sequence goes on along the minus strand of JABXWE010024703.1, from coordinate 7,627 downwards.
CAAAATTTTTGTACAAAATTCTGTGCCGTGTCATACAGGTCTCACATTTAGGTAGACTTTGGATATGATATTTATGACATTTTTACGAGCAAATACCATTGGTTTCATCTTTGTACTAATTATTTCCTGATAATGGAAGAAGATGATAATGGAAGAAGACTCTCAAACTTTGCTGCTGAACGGAAATTACGAGTAAAAGCCACATACCTTCCACATAAAGATATCCATAAAGGGACCTGGATTAGCCCAAACGGGCAAACTAGTAATCAAATCGACCATGTGCTCACCGAATCAAAACATATAAACAAAATCACAGACGTAAAAAGTCAAAAAGGAGCGGATATTAGCAGCGATCATGTAATGGTTAAGATCACATTATAGTAAGAAATAACTCAAGTTAAGATAAAGTGGAAAGGAAAGAATAGGCTAAACTTAGAGTCCCTAAAAGAGAAAAGAACGCAAAGCAAATATATGAACAAGATACAAAGAGGACTAGAATCAAAGGGAGATGGAACGGATATTAACGAAGAATGGGAAATAATAAGCAAAATAATTAAAGAAAAGGCAGGTGAAGTATTAAGCAACAAGAAGAAAGACAGAAACGAATGGTTCGATGAAGAATGCAAGGGAATGATAGAAGAAAGAAGAAAAGCTAAATTAGAATATCTAGGATTAAATAGTGAAGAGAATAAAGTAAAATATCACCAGAGTAGAAAAGCGGCAAAAAATGTAATTAGAACAAAAAAAAGACAGTATCAGAATAATCAGTTGGAAGCTATAGAAGATAACTTTAAACAAAACAAACTAAGATGGTTTTACGCAAAAACAAGAAAAATAAAGAAGAAACACCATATGCAAATATTTATGGAAGAAGAAGGAAAGAAAACAGGAAATAAGCAAGAAATCAAGGAACTATGGGCCGATTACTATGAACAAATGTTCAAAGACATCGAACAATGGGAAAATGAAGAAGGAGATGCAAGAGAAGAGAACAAGGAGATAGCAGAGATAGCACCCACACAAGAGGAAACTCAGAAAATAATACTAGACGTGAAAAACAATAAAGCGGCAGGTAGTGACAACATATATAACGAATTTTTGAAATACAGGGGACCAACATTAATTGGTAAAGTTCATAAATTAATAATTAAGATCTGGGAAAAAGAAAAAATGCCCGAGGTATGAAAGGAATCAGTTCCTATTTACAAAAAAGGCGAGAAAGAAAGATGCGTGAACTACAGACCTATAAGCTTGCAAAATGTGGTATATAAGGTACTAGTAAAAGTAATAGACCAGAAGTTAAAAAACGCAACCAATAGGAGAATACCAATGTGACTTCCATCCTAGTAGATCAACAATCGATAACATCTTTACCATAAAGCCAACACAAGAAACATATTGGAGAAAAAATAGAAAGATATACGCATTCTTTATCGACTTTAGGCAAGCGTATGATACGATAAAAAGGAAAGAGATAGTAAGAACCCTAAAACAATTTAATTGTCCTAATAAACTGCAACGATTAGTAAAGATGACATTAAAGGAATCCTGCAGCAAAGTAAGATTAGACAGCGAGGAAACAAGAAGGTTTCCAACAAATAGAGGATTGAAGCAAGGGGACCTGCTGTCAAGCACGCTATTTAATCTAGTACTGGAATGCCTAATAAGGAAAAGTAACATCAACAGAAACGGTAATATTATTAAAGGCGCACATCAACGTCTAGCCTTTGCCGACGATTTATTGATCCTGACTAGAACAAAACATACACTACAAGAAATGACGGAGGCATTATTAAAAAATGCACAAAAAATAGGAATGGAAATGAATGAGCAAAAATCCCAATATATAATAATGAGCGGAACGAAGGAAAATGAACCGTTACTTATAAGCAAGAAAGATAAAGTTGTTAAAATTAAACCAGTGGAAAGTGTAATATACTTAGGAACAGAGATAACGGCAGACAGGAAAATTAATAGTGAAATAAATAGGAGACTATCAATAGGGTGCAGGTGCGTGGGTGTTTACAGTAACTTACTAGAATCGAAAGTCCATTCCAAGCCAGCCAAACTAAAGCTGTATAAAACAATTATAAGACCAGTAGTTCCATATGCGAGTGAGTGTTGGGTTATGACACAACAAGAAGAAAATAAAACAGAAGCAAGGGAAAGGAAGATACTAAGGTTAATGTACGGAGGAATAAGAGAAAATGACCAATGGAGAAGACGAACTAACAATGAATTACAGGAGCTCTATAGTGACACGACAGTAACGCAAGTAATTAAACAAAATAGAATAAGATGGATTGGACATCTGACCAGACTACCAAACACAAGAACAGTGAAAGAAGTATATAAAAGAGAGCCAGAAGGAAGGAATAAACGAGGTAGACCCAGACTTAATTGGAAAGAAGAAGTAGAGCAATATTTAGAAAAACTAGAAGTTACTAACTGGGAATTAACAGCATTGGAAAGGACGAAATGGAGGAAAATAGATGAAAAAGCCAAGGGCCTCTAGGCCTGTAGCGCTGAAAATTGATTGATTGACTAATTATTTCCAGGTTTTGCCAATTTTTTAATATAGTCAGGCGCCTAAAGCACTTTTGTGCTAACATATGTTTGCTTTAATCAGTCTTATTTGATCTCAGGAAGCTGTAATTAAGCTATGTCCCTCTACTTTCAGGACACCCTGTATGAAGGAAACAATAAATTAGAACCTAAACAGATTGAATTAATATTATTAATATCCCCAATTTATTTTATATCCAAAAACATTAAATCTTGACTAAATTTATTAATTATTTTTCAAACAACTAAAACCTTTAGAATCAGAATGACAGCCTATTTCAATGGATAAATCCCTGGTATAGCAGTGGGCTGGCCAGGAGATAAGACAAATATGGTGCAAAGGAGTAATTAAACGTAATCGGAGAAGAGAAGGGTGAGATAATCACAGATAATATGTAGCAGGATTGCACTGATAGAGGGTCTCACAAAACAAGGACAATTAGAAAAACATGATGTAGTCCCATCTCCAGAGGTGGGAAAGTGGCTAAAGAAACGAAAAAGAAAATTGTAGGTCAAGTTAAGAAGATTTGAACTGTACTACTCTCTCCAAAAGAGAAAATCATCCTTAAACAAGTTATTTAAAATATAATAAAGGTGTTTTCTAAAAAGATTGTAAAAACATTTAAGACCTTAGGATATTTTACTTATTAACTATTTGCAGAGTATTCTCTTTCGAGTATTTCATTTTCTAAAGTATGCACAGGATCGTTTCTAACACTCCTTGCTCCAATGACTTTAAATTCAGTTAAGAAACAATCCTGTCCAACAAACTTTGCAATTTTAGAAATAGAAAGTGAAGGGGATTATAAATGAAATGTGCAAGAAGTGATTAGGATGTTTAATTAACTTAAAGCGTGAAAAATGCAATTTTGAATTAATAAACGTAATTACCACTTTCGGTTGCCTAATTAAATTGATAAATATTTATTAAAATTATACACATTTTGGTTTGTTTGTCATTTTCCGGAAGGTTACTGCTAATTTTGTTGTAAATCCTTTTCTCTTTGCTTTACATGTTGTTATAATAAAGGTCCCACATGTATATTTTCCATGTGAAATTAATTTAGAATTTACAGTTTAACTTTAAATTAACACTACATAGTTATCATTTTTTATTTTCTTCATTGTTTTAACTAATAACAGTATTATTCAAAATATCTCATAACCATAGCAATAATTTTCTTTCTTTAAGTAACGGAGTCTAATCCTTAAAGGAGGCCTACGTCCAATTATGGACCGAAAGTGGCTAAGAAGAAGAAGAAGAAGAAGTAAGGCTCAAATATTAATAATTAAAACAACAGGACAGTGTTGTCCAAAATATGTTCCCCTAATTAAACAAACAATTATGAATTTCCATTTAGTTCAATTTTATAAATTTCAAACCCCTAGCAGATTGTTAGTACATACCCTGGATAATATATCTAGTATGTCTCCCGTCATATTTAATTTGGGGAATCCAACGCCATCCAGAGCGAATTTTAACGTGTGTATCAGAATCATACACAGTGCAATAAAGTCCAACAGCAAACTGGCTGTAAATAATCTCGTCACAGGGTGTTTTTGTATTCTAACAGCGTAACACTGCAACGGCACCAACACCATGTAACACAACCAAAACAGCAGGTACAACTCCAAGGTGTTCTGTCGATCAAACGAGAACTGATACGTTAAAGCATTGTAGGACGATGTATTAGGATTGCCGTTCACCAGCCATATATCGTAGTCAAGTTCATAATGAACCCTCGGTTCGTAATGGTGCCATTCGCAGGTCGTTTGGTTCCGGTAACATGCCACCATTGAAACATACCAAAACCTGTTTATGAAAAAGTAGCTTCAACTGGTTTTACAAACAGCACGATCATACTTACGAAGGTTGGATAATGTCTTGTATGACATAGGTGAACTGGTGTCCTTTAACAACATTCCACGGAGTGTCTTCGTCAGCACACAATTGGCCCTTTTGGCACGGAATCCTCCTCAAGTAATCGTTTCCATTGGGACTGCAATCAGGATCAAAAGCGTTCACTTTGAGTTTGTTAAACATTCGCTTGCACGCCTCCTTCTTATCGTAGATCAACCGATTTTGGTAATATTCTAAAAAGTACGATCTATCTAATACTGCAAATGTGATTGGAACCGGGAATTTGTGTCTAGAAGTGATATTTCCAAAAATGTAACCGTGGGTGGATTCTCTCTGGTGCCTGTCTGTCTTCTGAAAACCGAACTTTACCAAGAATTTGAAAAATTCGTTGCTTTTAAACGTTCCTTTGAGGTGCGTGCACTGGATACAATGGAAACACGACGTGATTAACAAAAACACCACGAAAATTAGATTCATTTTTGATAAGTTATGTTTGAAAACAGTCAAAATTTTGGACAGGTTATGTAGAACTGTCAATTGTTTAGTTGTTTTTATAGGGATTTTGCGCTTATCAGGTTGACGCCATTAACGTTCTGAGCGCTGAATGCAAGATTCTCTTCGATTTAGTGATAGTTTGTGAAAGTCAAACCCGTAGCCGAAAAGAATGCAGGGCAATTAAGCGCCGTCGATTTAATGACTTAATGCAAGCGGACTGTATTTTATTTATTGCCTAAACATGCATTTTAGTACTCTTTATACTTTTTTGTTAATCTTGTTTGAACAATGTTATCCAGTGCAAGTTAATCTCCTGTTACAAAGTAATAAATTCCTTTCATTTTTGTCCATGGGCAAATTATACAATAACCTGTGTTGCTAATGGATGCACTTCATTTTATTGCACTATAATTGAGAAAGAGAGGGCTCAAGAAGCACAAGCATCATTTTCGTTTCCGGTTTGTCTCAAATTTTATGAATATCAGGCTAATAAATTCGCGAAATGTGGTGTAACACACAGACGCGCGTCACAAACATTTTTTTTATTTTACATTTCTGGATGTCCAAAATCCTATACATATATTAGTATATGTATATGCAAACGCGCCCTAACTCAACAATATCCACAATTTTCTTCTGGTTTGTCGTAAAACATTCTATTTAGGTATTTTAAATAGAAAACCCTACGAATTTGCCGCGGGGAAACGTGACGAGGAAATAATACAGTGGAAACGTGCTGACGGATAATGTGCAGTGGAATACAGTGTAGGTCAAAATAAATTCCATTAATTTAAAGAAGAAACCTTATTCAAAAGCGTTTGAGTTTGTTGCATGAGACTCAGTGTTGATGATTCAACATAACTACCTTCCTTTTCCTCCATAGTATAAACAGCAATTGTTGAATTTTTCTGATCGAACTGCATCGATTTCTTTTAGGTCTACAGGCGATCGCTATAGCATGTGTGTATGATTTCCAACTAAAAACCTATATTAAAAAAATCTTTCCTTGGTTGGGCAAAATGTAAACCAGTAAACCAATGCTGATTGTACCGGGGCAAACTTCAAATTTATTTAACCTTTATGAGAAGCAGATTGACGTTTTCTACGGATCTCGCAAAATACTAAAAAAACTAAAACGATCAATAAATACTTTTGTGTTATAATTGTACCTATATATTGTTTTGCCTATATCCCTTTCTACCTGACCGAGAAAGATTAGCCATTTTGTAGTCATACAACTGAAGTTATGAACATGGCACCTTTTTTGCTTCGGCACGTTAAAAATTCATAGGAGAAAACATTTACCACATGTTTTTTTCAAATTTTTTATTATATCTATCTGTGTTTCGGGTTTAGCCGCCCTCATATGCTGCAAAACAAAAGAATATTGTACGAGCATCTGTGCGTCTATTTGTTTCTTTTTTTATTATTCATGGTGTCAATTTGAAAACGTACCTACAATGCGTCATATCTCTGGGAGTAAATGAGGTATTGAACTTTTCTAGAATGCATTTTTACAACGTGGAGGGAGAACAATCATGACTCATAAGGCAACCTTCCTCATTCAACCCCTTAGGCTCTAGCTATCCCAACAAATCCATTTTTAATGGTAACAACCACTTTTGAAAAGCTCTTACAAAATCCCATTCAATAGTAGCAAACATTTTTTTGCCTTATTAGTTGTAGAAAAATTAAGAAATTAATCTCAAAAAATTCAGAAGAAATTATATTAATTGAAATTAAAAAATATTAGATTAAATGTTTGAAATGATTTCCATTATTTTCTAGGCAACGCTATTGGATGCAGCTTTTCAGTGAAGTGTTACAAGGTGGAAGTTGTCATTTGAAACTGTTTAGTGGGATACCTAGAACTTGAATGAAGAAGGTTACCTTACGAGTCATGACGAATGCCCTTCCGTGTTGGTTTCTGGAAACGTTCAATACCTCTTTTACTTTCAGAGATACAGCATATTGTACGTTTTCAAATCGACACCCTGTATAAAGGATTTGCAACAGTGTTTGAGTGTGAAAATGCACATTTCCTGAAAAGCTGGTGTTTTTTGTAGTAGTATAAAAAAAAATTAAATTTCCTGGAGATTATGTTTAACAAATATAAAGGATAATTATATGCAGTCTCAAAGGTGTCATATTATGAATTTTTTTTTGAGAAACGTACTGCAAAATTGTTTCAAATTTAGCAGACTAACCCTCAACTCTGCTAAAATGGAATTGGAACAAACATGTGTCACAAGTATGGGACGACAGATAGACAATACGTATAGCATCAGGGGTCGGCAAAGTGTGGCTCGCGAGCCACATGTGGCTCTTTTGGTGTGAGCTTATGGCTCTTCAGAAATATATTGAAACATAAAAAAATTACAAAAAAAAAGAAATAGAAATAAAAAAATAAATAAAAGTCTGAAGTCGCACATTACCGAACAGGAACAGTTATTCATAAGAATTTTATTTTTTTATATTGAGACATTTTTCGAATGTTAAATAACTATACTCTACCTATTTAAATAAAGTTTGTTTTTCAAAGAAATAAAAATATTTATTTTTAACCAAATATTTAATTAGAAATAAGTGGACGCGACTGCCTCCCTGGACTTTCCCATACTGGAAACTGTTCATATCATCTTTATTCAACAGTAGAGTTATTTTCCTCAAAACGGTTGTTCAAGTGCTATCCTGAAACCTTGCCTC
>JABXWE010024699.1:0-13859 GCA_014611495.1 Limonius californicus | reverse complement strand
AATTTATACAAAACAAACAGTGGCTTCAGGTCACTGTTAATATTTCTATCAATATAACCAAAAAAAAAAAGGTCAACCCGTTTGAATTTTGCAAGTTACACGGAAAGTTTTGCTTCACAAAAACACCAAACTGGAAGTTTTTACCTTGAATTTTGTAGAAAGGCACAACCTTGGCAATTTCCGGATGCAAACGATAACACCGGCGAAGACAGGAACCTTCGCTTACATGAAATGGCTGCAGAACCACGGGCGTTGGGCTTTGACGATGATCCGCCAAAAGGCGCTTTGTCAATTCTCCAAAGAATTGTTTTTTTCTGGGGTTGAATCAAGTTGTTCCCAATAATCCGGCAGTAGCCGACAGTCTGTTAGATACCCCTTGGTACCACAGCGAAACGGAACACACATTAATGATACCCCTCACAGAAAAACCGAGCCGCCCCTGCAGCACTTTACGTCATTACGATTGCCGATTGATCGAGCTACGGACAATCGGAGTCCTCAAGATCTAAAAATGGACTGCACTCAAAATGCAACGGGAATCAGCACCCCCCCTCAGAAGATTGCACAACATGACGAAATCTTACGAAATGTTCTAGAAAAGAAATTTGTTTACCACACGAGTTCCAGAAAGCGTTCAAGGTCTAGCGCAGAAAAACAAGAGCTTGCAGATTTTACACAAAGGAGACTGTTAACATCACAAGCTTCGAAAGACAAAACAAAATAGCGAAAAGGTAACCCAAAATAAGAATTTAATATAATATTCATTCTTACGAAGCGGCAAGTGAATTACGGAATTAATAAAGTGTAGCGGCAAATTTAAAAATCACATAACAACCTGACACACATTGTGACTGGCGACGATGCTTGCATTTCTTACACAAATGTTGAAATCAAGCAGCAATCGATGCAATATGCGAGTTCCCCCAAAGCCAAAAATTCAAGCAAACACTCGAGAGCCAAAATCTTATGGTTACTGATTTTTGATATGCAAAAGGCATATTGTTGGTTGGTTTCCTGGAATGTGGTAAGACAATCAATGCAGGCGTGTATGATTTTCCATTGTAAAACTAACATTTAAATAAAACAATTAATTAACTACTTACAGTCTCCCTATGCATCACTTTAAAAATATAATATAAAACAATGGATATAATGGAATACAAATAATGAATTGGTTATTACAAAAATTAAAGGTACATTTTATCTCCATGAAATGTATCCTTGCGAATGCTTTCTCTAACTTAGAGAGCAAGAAGCTAAATAATTCAACAAATCCATGTATTATCACTATGAACGTTATTCAAAATCATATCTATGTATAAACTAGCCTTTGTCTAATATCGCAGAATTCTATAATATAAAATATATACCAATTTAATTAATTAGAATACTAATGGTAGCAATAATATTAAAAACACATAAATTAAGATTTTACTGAGTTTGCTAACAACGATTATACAATTTATTACATTAGGAGAATAATTAATATTACAGCTTCGAACCAAAGAGGAGATTAAATTACCTTGTTTTTGCGATATTTTAGATACGAATTGAAATGCTAGTTGGACGGATATTCCACATGTAGGCCGTCTACATTCTGCTATACTTCGTACTTTGATCACGTAAAAGGAATCTCTGATGGTTTCAGTTTTGGAGCTTTTGCCCCTGCATTATTAAAATGTATGCGATTCTTCGATTCCCGAAAGCAGTACAGGATACAATTAGTTACAGTAGAATAATAGCGATTACTGCATAACATATAAAAGTAGAAAAGTGTTTATGTAATATTGATCTCTTCACAATTGTAGAGTTGTGAACAAATAAATAAGATAATCGCAAAGCTTCAATAGCAAAGCAGAAATTTGATATTTGAAAATGTCCAGTAGTTTGTATTAGTAGTTATATTACAAACCTCACCAACTACTCACCAAGTTCATAACATTTAAAAAGGGAAATTTTTAAATGAGCAACAAAAAAATTAATGACCAACAAAATATAGCATCTATTTAACTTACCTGGGCAACAAAAATACTGACTGAGCATCTAATTTTCATACTAAGCACCACAAATTTTTCTCTAACGTCTAACCTTGTTCAAGATACAAAAATAATTTCTCCATTAGCTTACAAACACCATATGTAACAATTATTTTAAACAGGTTAGGTTAGGTTAGGTTAGGTTAGGTTAGGTTAAATATTTTACAGATGTCTATTTTTATTGTATTTTATGCTCAGGTTCCGTTGCTAAGTTATAAATGTCGATGTTCAAATATTTTATTAGATGTTTTATTTGTTAAAAGGTGCACACAAGATCATAAAACAGTTAACAATTTTCGCTTTCTTAGTTGCACACAATTTGATGCTCAGTCAGTATTTTTGTTGCTACACTAGATTTTAAAACTTACTAAAACAGTAATAATTTGATGTCCAATTAAATACAACCCATTTAAAAATAACCATGTAAAAAATCTTGCTAATGGAATATAAACTACAGGCTGTCCCGCGACATGAGGTCACTACTTCAGGTACGTAATCGTTAGACCAAATATAGTAAAAATTCTAATAAAGTTATGCCTTAATATAGTAAACCGTTTTGAAAATACAGAGTGTTCAATTATTATTTATTAAATAATTACAATTTCAGAAAAACCAATACTTATTCTTATTTTAATTTAAATTCACTATAAGGATTGTTCAAAATGGCCGCCGTTGCTCTCGAGACACATTCAGGCTCTTCTTAAAAGAAATCTGGCTGCCCTATGTAACATATCATTGTTATTCCGAATTAGTTCTGCTGCCGCAAAAATGCGTCTCCTAAGATCTTCAACAGTCGCTGATGGTGTTTGGTATAGCTATCTTTCATATGGCCCCACAAATAATAATCTAAACGAGTTAAGTCCGGAGATCTTGGGGACCAGCGATGCTGTTATCCTCTACCAATTCAATGTTCCGTTAATTAAAAAAATGTCTTACACGTAACGCAAAAGACGCAGAGGCCCAATCGTGCTGGTACCACATACCGTGTCTGATTGCCAGAGGGGCGTTATCTAACAATTCGCCCAAATGATGTTCTAGAAAATTTAAATACCTGTCTGTAGTGAAATGGTTCTCAAACACGAATGGGCCAATGAGTACGTTATCAATAATGCCACACCACATATTCACTGAAAACCTACGTTAATAATTTAACACTGTGATTTCGTATGGATTCTCCAAATCCTAACAGTGGCTGTTCTTTCTGTTAATTAATCTATTACTTGTAAATGTTGCCTCTTCATGTGAATAAAATTCTATTACGTAGGTTTCGATTTTGAATGACCCAGTGTCAGTTGTAGTCTTGATGATTGAATAAGATCACGTACCAAATATGCATGCTGCCAAAATTAACACTGTTTGAAATTTCGAAAACTTTTTAATGTACGAGTACATCAGTATAGTAGGAACGAAAAATAGTAATAGCAAAAATTAAACGGTCCATTGGTATGGAAAAACCGAACCAGAACAAAGCAATAGGATCAGGCACAGAGCATGAAATTTCCAGGAAGAAGAAAAACTATCTTGCATGGAAATTATCACATGTCAAACAGAGAATTTGTGCCTATAGTACAAACAGTAAATAGTTCATTGTTAAAATTGAAGCGATGAACAGATTATTGCAACATACTTTTCGAGTGTGCCGTAATTTCTAGAAAGGAGCTATCCATCTACCACGCAATGGATTTACCTGACTGAGCACTTTGTTTCTCTTTTCAACAGAACATTTTTTTGAAAGGAGAACGATTTCAGGATCTACAATTAATTACGAACTATATTACAGTAGTTTTTTCAAATTCTTGCCGACTATTTTCAGAAACATTTAAAACGTTGCAATAAATTGCAAAAAGTAAATGGAGATTACTATAACATCTTTCACATTACCTAAATTATGTTTCTTTTTATTGTGCCAGTTCAGAAATTAAATTGCCAAACCACCTATAAATGGATGAATTTACATTATGTATAATATGACCTGTGCAGTGGTAGCTCAGTTGGTAGAGCGCTCGCTTACTAAGCAAAACTTCGGTTCTGGTTGACTTCGAAACCTAACCATTATTACGCAGATTTTATGAAAACTTTGTCTGCAACCAACCACACGCAATTCCACTATCTTAGACATTAGGCAGAAACATCACGTTACTGTAATTTATAACAAGCATTGAACAAAGAAAATTAAAGTATTGAAAGCACTATTTGACACGTTTGGAATTATTTATAAATCCAATATCTTCCGATATTTATTAGTTTAAATAATTTTAGACCAGTTATTCCAACGCCGATCATAAATTTATAAAAATGGTTTACAATTCCTTCTTTATAACATCTAGTAGGAAGCACAATATTTGTTAATTTGGCAGTTTTACCGGAACGATGTAGCAGTAATTACAGCGTGGCGTGTAACATTTCTAAGCTAAAACGTACTATATACTCTTAACACTCAGAATTACAATACGCGACTTCAATTTGAAAGCGACGAACAATTTTCCTCCTATATGCTGACATAGTAATTGGAAAATACATGCATTATGCAGCGACGTGCAATACATTACCCTTATCTTGAAGGGAGCTAACAAGTCTTTCCTCTACGTATACTGTCCGCCGTAACGATCACTTCTATTAGCGTTGTCATTTCCCGGAATCTATTTCCAATCCAGTTTTTAGATTGTAAAGGGTATCTCAAAATTTACGCCCAGGTTCTCTATGACGACTGAGTTCCTTAACGCAACAAAAAATCTTTCGATGCAAATTTTAGATTAAGGTTCCAAAACCTCTGATTAGGGTTCTATGTATGGAACCATAAACGTTATTTTGATTATTTACATTCATACAAGCTTGATGCAGACGTATAGTGCTAACAACTACCTATTTACATATTTACCAAATTAGAATATTTCCAGGATCTTTTAACACAGAAGATAATTTTGCATAAGCCGTATTCATATGATCAGCTTAACAGCATTCTCGCCCGGTTGCTGGTCAGCGGCAGTCTCACGTGCTTCTCGAAAGTATTAAGGTGAAAACGAGGGGACCTACAGTTTAGTATTGAATTCAAACAACTGCTATACAAAAAAAGATGTATGCATTGAGTCCCCACAGTTACCAAATCGAAATTGGTCAAATATGTATTGTGGTTTGCAGCACTAGAACTTTATTTTGCTATATTAAAGGACTCTAGGTATGAAACCTGCACGTTCCAGTGAAGCTAATCTTTGTAATCAGATTCAAATTAGCCATATCGCCACTTTACCTTTTTAGAGTCTATGAACTATCAAACGGATTGCTACAGAGGACTTGGTAGTACAGTAAGACCTCGTTTAGCGCTTCCTCGATAAACGTTGATTGAATCTGCTCGAAGCCTAAAAAAGGAGGTTAAAATTTACACTGATTCAAACTATCGGGGCATTTCATTAATTCGTATATAACACAATTATTTCCGAACACGAACCAATAAGCAGAAGCTGACAATTCGTCGTAGTGCATGTACTTCCCCTAAATCTATGTTTGGTGCGTCTGTTTTCCTGCATCGTGTTCATTAGCAGTGAAACAGTGCCACAATATCAAAACGATTTGGAGTGTTGCGTAAAACGTTATTAATTTTATGTTCTGTAATCATCGACATTATTGTGTAAGAAAAACAATAAAAATTCTATTGGTTCATTAAAAATGAATCCTTATAGTTTTTTAGATTATTCAAAATGAATGGGTGTAAAGGTAATAAAAAAAAAAATTACAGGGAAAAGTACTTCGCCCGATATTAAAATGCAGGTGCTGACAATTGGAAAACGGTGAACATCAAGTCGACATTGGAACCGCTTTAAATGTGTCTACTTCCACTATACGAACCATTTTAAAAAACAAGGACAATATTAAATTGTCAGCAACCACAACCACAACGTCTTCTGCAACAATGATAACCCGATCCAGAAGCAATATTTTAGAGGAAATAGAGAAACGTCTTTGCAATTGGATTGATGATGAAATCGAACGCAACATGACACTAAGTCAGGCAATAATTGTGCAAAAGGCCATTAGTATTTTTAATCACATTTAAAATCAAATAAGGATACGAGCGAAAACTTTGCAGCTAGCAGAAGTTGATTCGATAAATTTTAAAAAAGAAGCATCGTTCACAACATTCGAATCGCTGGAGAAGCAGCGAGTGCAGATACTGCTGCTGCTTCAGCTTTTCCAGCAAATTTAAAAGCCATAATTGAAACAGGGAATTATCCTCCGGAACTAGTTTCTAATGTTGACGGGACGGACTTTTCTGGAAGAGAATGCCAAAGCGTACATTTATATCGCTCGAACAAAAGCGAGCATGGGGATTCAAAACTGCAAAAGACCGTTTCACCCTTCTTCTGGGCTGTAACGCCAATGGTGATTTTAAATTAACACCACTGCTTGTGTATCATTTCAAAAGGCCAAGAGCCATGAAAGGCATTTTAAATTATAGTTTATCTGTAATTTGGGAATATAATAAGAAATTTAGGATCACTAGAGACATTTTTCAAAATTGGTTTACCACATAGGCTCCATTACTGATGGATAATGCTCCAAGCTATTCCACCAACTTGTCCGGCTTAAACACTTGTATTCCGGTTGAAGTCGTTTTCCTACCACCCAACACTCCGTCATTAATTCAGCCGATGGATTAGGAAGTCTTATCAAATTTTAATACATATTATCTTCTTCGCACATTTTAACAACTTATTGATAAAACGGACGGCGAAAATAAAGAATCAATTGTAAAATTTTGGAAAAAATATAACATTATGAATGGCATAGGCAATATCGACATCACTTGGCAAGAATTAACTGATAAATGCATGAACGGAGTGTGGAAGAGAGTAGAATATTGAGAAGTTACTGCAGGTTTCCGGCAACGATCTTCAAGAACTAGCAGAACAAGGAATTCATGTAGAACTTGAAAATAGTGATTCTGATAACGAAGTACCCAAAGAGGTTGTTACAGATTTCCTTAAAAGTTTCGTTACGATAACCGAAATCGTTCATCAAATTGTAGCTAATGATCCAGATTTTGAAAGAAGTGCAAAAGCAGACGAGGCGTTTTGTATGCGATCTCCTGCTATCGACTTTCCTTAATGAAAGAAAAAGAAAGCGACAAATGACACTACACGACTTCATCGCAAAAAAATCCAGAATTTCAGAAGAGCCAGCACCTTCGTCACAAAAATGAACTTTTATTTCTGTGCATATGTTTATGTGTTGTGTAACATATATTATTATGCCAACTAATATAAAAATAACTTAATAATGAAGTAAAATTTGTTTATTTTTGGTAGCGTATTCCCTTTCCCTATTTACTATATGTTAAAATGACCCTGTTTGACGCTGTTTCATTTAGCACTTTGTCGTCTAGAAACGCATCCTAAGCGTTAAACGAGGTCTTACTGTATTTGAATAGCTTGAATGAAATTTTGTGACACTCTGGGAACACCCGCCTTAAAATTTCAATTTATTATAACGTTTAAATTACCAAAATGTGTCTCATCATATGGCCAAAGTTACAACTGAAAGACTTATGAAGCTTAACCATCATATTATCGCATTTAAACAATTTTCTTCTACTGTTTTTTCTGCTGTCTCCTCAAGTTTGAAACCGATTTTCTCTGGTTTGTTTCAGTACGTATTGATTTTTAATGTAACCTCTTTGTGAGTTCAATTTTTTTGTTTTTTTTTATTACGGATTCTTTTCAAACACGTATAAAACTTTCAACTAAACTTTATAATTTTCTGAAATAAACAATTAAAAAATATCTTGTCATGTTACTAGATTATCATTACCATTACCAAGTGGTTCATGCAAGGAAAGAATAACCAGTTTAAAATGTTATGTAATTTGTCCTAACTTAAGGTAACGTTATCACCTGCTGCTCGAAACTCGCATGGTGAGTTAGTAATTACCGACAGACTTAATGTTTCTGCATCTAAACCAGAAAATCGAAAAAAATCCAGAAATTGTTTTCTGGGCTGATTTTATTACTCTAAAAATATTCAAAATTTCGTAAATATCATGAACTACCAAGATTAGGTGGTCCTGGGTTCTAAGTACAAATAATAAAATATTATCTTGAAAGAGATACACGAGTCTGAATATAGATAATTTGAATCTAGATATTACCTAACACTATTGTCAGGTACCACCTTTCTCGTTCATTCATACTACCGTCCGCCCCCCCGGAACCGCTTTTGCATTACTTCAGGGTGTGCGGGCGTCCCTTACACGCTAACCATTCAAGCAACATGCACTCTAAACTTAGCTAAGGGAAATGCGGTCGCCCCAGTCGGGATTCGAACGCCTCAGTCGATCGGACACATTTCGCTATGACCTCGATGGCAGCGCGTTTCCGCACTACTCCACCGAGCCCCTTGTCAGGTACCACCTAGTATATCTCATTCTTATTATTGTGTTTTTTAATTGTAATATTTGGAATACAAAACGAAGCAGTATGTGCTACAAAATACGAATCATATTATGTTAATCTAGATTACATCAAGACACTAGATATAAAATTATTAGAAAAAAATATAAATACATACTTAACTAAACCACTTAATTTAAACAGTAAACATTAAATAATTCCGCAATTGTAGGTATTTTTCTGTTCGGCGTATTTAAAAATACAGCAACACTGTTGCATTTGTGGAAATATTAAATCTTTCATAGAAAAGACTACTTAACTTGCAGAACTCGAACCCTCAACAAAACATTAAGTCATATTGTTAATCAGAACCTTAACTAATAGGGTACGCAGGCGCTAATTATGGTTTTGCTTTTAAGTGGTATTACAAAATTAAATTTATCTGTATAGAAATAATGATGTGATTGCACACTGGTAACATTAACATACAAGTTTTTGACAATATTCGGCCATCCATTCAATAGGGAAATATGAAAATTTGACCATTTATATAATTTTTAATATTAAATTTTAATTACAAAACATACGTATCTGAATCCATTTCAATTCAATTCTTTATCATTACCAAAGCGCCGTGGTACATATCAAATCAAATGCTACATGAAGAACTTTGCATTCCGCTTTTAACAAAAGTGATCCGTTATAGAACATTAAATCGCATTGAAAAAATTACACACACACACACACAACCCCTGCTAAATGAGCTTCCACATCACCAGGTCATCAGAAGACTCAAAAGACGTTGGCCCACTGATATGAACTAAGGAGGGACTCTCATCCTGCCATTTCTGAATACCTCAAATCAGCTTATAGAATACCATATGTATTCTGATTGCTGATAACATGTAATAAAGAAATTCAATTCTTTGCAAGATGCAGCAATGCAATTTACATTTTGTCCGCGTACTTAGTATATTATATACATTCGATTTCATATTATTAGATTCGCATTTTGCAGTGGAAATATTCCGTTATAGTAATAGTATGTTAAGCACAAGAACATTTGTTTCACATTCGGTATACCTACAGAGATTGCTGGTTCTGTATAAACTATGGCATATTATACAAACACGGGGGCGTATTACCTTGTTCTGTAGCATGTGAAGGTACTTTTGTAGACGTAAATGTACTTTACGAGTCTCTTTTTAATAGTTCATTGTCTAATGATACTAATAGTAATTCTTTGTTACAGGTAAGTTATTTGACATTTTTACATCCAACCCCGTGGTTCACTAAATGGGTAAGTACGTCAAGCATAAAATATACTCCGATTAACATTTTCATGGAATAGGTCCATTGTTTTAATTGGGCATGTATGTATTTAACTGATCGAATGTAGGGAAAAACTAGAACATAAACTTACCAACCGTATATGGAGAAAGTTTGAGTTTATTGCAGTTGTCAGAAAACCGACGATATGTTTAAATACAAATAGTAATTGTAATTAACATTTTAACGAAGGTTGTGCATTTCCCAGCTTATAAACACATCAAACCACATGATCTGTTGGATAAGGCAACTATAGCATTTGTTCTAAAAGTAAATATTATCTAATTGTCATTGAAATTAGTCTTGACTGATTGAAACATTTTAATTTTCTCTTTCCGGTTTTCAAGTTTTTTATCTGTATGTAATAAACAACTTTTAAAATAATGAAAACTACATATAGTTTTTATTATGTTGATATTTTCCACGTTCGATATTTGTAGTTATCATCAGTGTTGTGTAAGGTAAGAGAATCTAACTGGAGATCCAGAATTATTTAATAAACATGATTTAGATTCCGATCTAAATCTCACACGTAACAACGAATCTAGAAAATAAGATCCTTAAAAACGTATGGGCACATTTATTTTTCTGCAGAAACTTTTATCTGTGTCTTCTTTTACTTATACAGAAAATCCAGCACATCTTAAAGATGACATAGATTTTTATTTATTCGATTAGCTAGATTCCAAAAATGTTTCATATAATATGGCAAAACTAACAATTCAGAAGAGGCGGCCGTGGGCTAGAGGTAAGCGCGTTTGGCTTCTACGCGGAATGTCCTGGGTTCAATTCCCGGCACTGGAACATCGGATTTTTAACGGCCGTTCTCCCTCGCAAGGCAATGGCAAACCAGCGAGGTATTCTGCCTAGTATATCTTCTCTGGAGTAGAAGTGTTTATACTTCCCGTGGTTCGGAGCCCACGTAAAACTGTAGGTCCTCTATGTCTGTGACACTCTAAAAACGGGCAACACAGGCATAGAAAAGAAGATCACTACGTCTCGTAAGAGAATAAAGCACTCTAAGAAGAAGAACAATTCAGACCGTGTTAACATTCAATCGCTCTTCTGTTATCACATTTTTTTAATATATTAAATATTATTAAAACCAGAATTTATTTTCTAGAAAAATAGAGATACTATTACTCCATGAACATGAAACTTTTCACAAGATATCATTAAATAAATTGCATAGTGGCTCCAATAATGCTAAACCCGTTAAAACATGACCCACATATAAATACAAGTGCGTCGTGTAGAAAGATTTAGATCTAAATACTATATTTACATAGTGATTCTAGGTTTATCTAACATTGGTTACTAAGAATATAACATATAACCGAATTTACTACTGGCTATGCTGTTTCTCCCATCCCTCTTGCCATAGTTTTCTGTCTTGCCAGTCGTCCTGGTTTAATTCTTCCAAATGATTTATATTATCTAGGTCTGTTGGTGACATCACTAGGCTACGTTTTGCAAGTGTGGCCGCTCCTCCCTTCGCTATTATTGCTTCCCTCTTTTTCCCAAAAATTTGGTATGCTGGTATTGTACATTTTTCATTATTGACTAGATGCGTTTCTATAACGCCTGCTCTATCTATGTTGTGTCTTGCGATGAATGATGAAAATGTTAACCTCTGTTTCTTTAATCGGTCAGAATTCCAATAGGCTAGGGTTAACTTGTGTACTTAATTAAGATTATTTGCACCATTGAAAAGCATTAGAGATACTGACATTATGAAATTTTTTATTTGATCTAAATAGGGTGTTATCATTCCTAGGATATTGCTAATGAGTTTAGAGATAAAGGAGACAGTCCTAGGTGCGGGTTGATTATTATTTATTGAATTGGAATTAGCATTTGTTTTCTGATTAGAATATTAGCGTAATACTCGAAGGAATTGAAGTAATGTTCCAGGTTATAGGTGCGTTGGGGTTGGTTATTCGAATTTTGGGGGGAGCTGGATTGACTGATTATAGGGACGGTTATTGCTCAACTTAATGTATGGGCATCCCCTATAGTTCGCAGCGCGGTCTCCTCCACAACTGACACATTGGTTTTACGTCTGGGTTCTTTTGACAGTTGGTGTTCAGGACACTTAACACAGCGTGGCGGCAGATGACAGTAATTCTTCTTGGGTCCCACTGTTTGACAATTGGTACATTCCATGTTTTAACAAATTCCATCCATGCAACTCTTCTCTGGCTTTCTTCCATTCCCTTGACACCCAATTCCATACCTTATATATCTTTCGTCTCTCATTGAAATTTGGTAACGCGGCACCTTCTTCTACAATACTCATTTTCTGTCGGTTCTAATATGCTATTCAACGTAGCGCTTGTTCCCCATCCTTCGGAGCCATTGGTGACACAACATTCAGTTGTTGTTTTATACAACATGTTTCTATAATAGTTAATCAACGTTTGAGAGCATATAAAACAAAAAAAATAAAGACGAAAATCATCAATAAAATTTTTTGAAAAAGTGTATACTAAGGGAGATACAGCCCCTTAACTGTCAGCTTCTAAAGATGATTTTAATTTAATATCTCGGAAATCATAAGTGATAAAATGATAAAATTCGGTATAGATAATATCTTTGTCTATTTAATCTGTCAATTACAGCATTTATTTTCATGGCCAATTCCTTTTTTTTTATTGTTTTTGTTTTTACTGAATTAAAAAATTTAACTGATTATTAGATTCAAATTGAATTTACTCCAAAACGTGCGTTTTATCGAAGTTTATTAAGAGTACCTTTTTTTCTTAAAATACCTTGATTTATCATAATTTTCAATAAAAACATTTAAAAAATTGCTTACAAAAAAGTTAGAGGTAAATTAACCCTTCGCACTGCTCGCTAGAGAGACCCCTGGATAAGTTATTTAAATTATTTTAATTTTATCTGATAAAATACGACAAAGATATTATCTATACCAAATTTTATCATTTTATCACTTATGGTTTCCGAGATATTAAATTAAAATCATCTTTAGAAGCTGACAGTTAAGGGGCTATATCTCCCTTAGTACACACTTTTTCAAAAAATTTTATTGATGATTTTCGTCTTTATTTTTCTTGTTTTATATGCTCTCAAACGTTGATTAACTATTATAGAAACACCTTGTATACAGGGTTTCCTTTAAATACCTTAAAAGCTTCAGGTAGCACTCTTCTGTAAGAAATACAGTCCTCAAAAACACTAACACGAACTTCCTATAGTGCTTAGTTTCCTCACACGAAACACTTAAAGAATATTATTGGCAACGTTGACGATGTCTTTGCATTTATGGAGAATTTAATTAGTAGGCCGACATTACATGAAGCAAAATCGAGATGTCCAAAAATTACGTTTTTATCATTTAAATTTTTAAATTACATAATATTCATTTATCATTTTTAACCGCTTCTGGTAAAAAGAGGTAATTAATAAACTGAATGACAGTGATGTTGAATTAAAAATTAGACTGTTCATTATTACTCTTATCTGATATTTTTTAAATTGTTTGAATCATTCTGCCAATGCAAACTATTCTGCTGGATTTTAAATAATAAACCAAAATCATTATGCACAACGCTTTTTGTATTTTATTAATTTACAAATTGTTCAAAATTTCTGCCTCCAACTTCGTGGCATTTCATTGCCCTTGTAATAATGGATAATTGGACACGCCGCAGCATGTCTTCGTTTATGGTTGTCGCCGCCTCACCTATACGCTGTACCAAATCTTCGTAATTTTCAACAGGCGTCAAATATACCAAGTTTTTCAAATGACCCCACCAAAAGAAATCAAGTGGCGTCAAATCGGGACTTCGTGGAGGCCAGGCTACCCTACTTCCGCGACCTATCCATTTTCGTGGATAATTTTCGTGAAACCATTGCCTAACTCTAGCAGCGTTGTGACTTGGAGCTCCGTCTTGTTGCATCCACATATCCCGACGAACTTGCAAAGAAATATCTTCTAATAAAGGTGGAAAGTCGTTATTTAAGAAATTTAAGTAGTTCTCAGCATTTAATCGGTTAGGTAGTACAAAAGGCCCAAGGAGTTTATTATCTACGATTCCTGCCCAAACATTCACTGAAAACCGAACTTGATAATTTCCGTGGTGCAGAG
>JABXWE010024698.1:0-11317 GCA_014611495.1 Limonius californicus | reverse complement strand
TATATATATATATATATATATATATATATATATATAAAATATTTTACTAGCTATTTTCGATTTGGTTATCCAAACTGATCGATGTGCTGCGTTTATCAAGTCTCGACTGACGTTCTGATACCAAACAACTCACGAAGAAATGAAGAAGTTAGTCGGTATTATTATGTGGATGGGTTTATGTCATTTTCCGACTATGCAATCTGACTGATCCAATAGTGTTATTTATAATAACTATATAAAAACTATAATATCAAGGAATCGGTTTCATTTATGGTTGAAGGTGATGCACTTGCATGACAATTCTGTAGATAGCGACGACAGGCTCTAGAAAATAAGACCATTGATGAAAATAATAAAAAACTTGTTTCAGAGAATATAGTTACTCCAGGGGAACATCTTTGCATTGATGAAACCTTAGTCTCCTTTCGCGGCCGTTTAAAATTTAAACAGTATATTTCAAACAAAAGACATAAATTTGGAGTGAAATTGTTCAAGTTTTGCTTAGAAAACTACTACGACTTCGATGTCTATTCTGGAAAATCTAGAAGTAAAAGCATTGCTACAAAAGTAGTTTTGGATTTATCAAATGGTTTACTGAATAAGGACCGAACTATCTGCACCGATAACTGGTATACCTCAGTTTCATTAGCTCATACACTGCTGCAGAACAAAACACATCTAATAGGTACCCTGAATCGAAACAAAAAATTCACCGAGGAATGTAATTGAATAGAACAAATACAAGTCTTACATTGATTTTTCTGACCAAATGAAAAGTTACAATACTTCATTACGAAAAAGTCTAAAATGTCTTGTCATTGCATTTGCTACACATCAGGAAGTGGCTAACGAAGTTATGTCGATTACAAAATTCAGAGAAGAGGTCATCCGTGGACTTCTAAATTGTACAGAAACCGTACACCGGTATCCGGCATACAATGCTTTTTCGACATCCATAAGGTTACAGTGTGATTATCTAACCACTTCAATTAAGATATTAGAATTAATTACATTTTGTAAACTATTCAATAAATAAAACTACCATATGTACTAATTAACTAAAAATAATTTTATTTTGTAAACTTCAACATATAAATTCAACATAAAAATAAGTTGTTTATTAGTGTATGTAAATATTCCCTCCCGCGATACTCCACATTGGGCTTTCGGACACACATGCCAATGCCTTGGTAATAATAAAATAAATTATTTAAAAAAATGTTGGTAAATCCTGCAGTCTAGCAACCATTTTAACTTTTAAACCGTATGGCCCAGATTGGCTCAGTTTTGATGTTGTGTTATTGTAAGTCGACAAGTTATTACTTCGTGAATTTTACATCGATGAGGTATTTCTGCAAGGAGTTTGGTCGTATACTTGATAAAAAATTCAACAAGTTATCAATACGCAGAACTGCAAACTTAATTTAATTTGCATTATTTAGATATCAAATATAGATTATTCGATAAACTGTAATAATTTCCTTATTAATTAGGTATTTCCAAATAACAGTTCAGATTGTTTAGATATAAATTTTTTCTGGAATTGTTTTGACATCTATTTTAAGGAACCGAATAGGTTTAGCAAACTATCAGTGCTGTTCATTAAAGAAGCTAAAAATAAAAACTAAAACACTTACGACATCGTTATTTATTTTGTGTATTTGCGATGTTTTGAACATTGTATTATTGCATTAGTATTCCTTGCAAATAAACTGCTAATGTTTATCAAAATTTTCAGTCAATATAATTACCATTTCTATAGTTACAAGAAATATTGTTGATGATGGTTTGTTTGTTTCACAATGTATTGCAACCTTGGTGAAATATGCATAGTTGAAAATTTAGGAATTAAACTATAATAACAATTATAAAATATTATTAACATGTTGATCAAGTCAGCTGAAGTCGCGAAATGCGCAAACAAAGGAGGGAGATGTAATATGTATGTATGTATGTGTGTATGTATGTCGAAGTAAGATGAAAAATCGACGTCACAGGCCTAGCACGGTCGGCGATATAAACTTTCTTTCGGTGTGGTGGCTGTAATTAAAATGCAATGGTCTCGTACTGTACCGATATTGCAAGTATGCAGTTCAAGTTTAGAATGAGCTCCGCCCTCATTTAAGCCACTTTGAGCACTTTTGGGCAATCGTGCAGCTGTGCTATTTTATTAATGTTTATTTATTTATATGCAAAACAGGTTAGAAAGTGATATTTAACTACATTTATGATTTATGATTTTGAAACAACAACGCAGTCTAAATATTTGATGACAGAATCAACCCACTTTCTGGAATATTTTGTTATACGAGGGTTGTTCTCGTTTTGCTGAACCTAGTAAAGTAATACACAATAACAAAACAAATTTATTAATAATTTTTTAAAGTATTCCCTCCCACAGTCACTGCATTTTTGTATCCGTGAAAACCAATTTTCAAAAAATCTTCCTCCGTTGGGTTATTTATTTCATTTTTAAATGCGTCAACTGCTTCTTCCGCCGATGTAAAACGTAAACCCCGTAACTTATTCTTTACACGCGGAAATAAAAAGAAATCATTAGGTGCTAGGTCAGGACTGTACGTCGAATGACCCATTATTTCAATATTTTGGGCATTCAAATACTCAGACGTTCGAGCAGCAGTGTGCGACCGAGCGTTATCTTGATGCAAGATGATCCTTCCTCTTGAACGTTTTTCGCGAACATTTTGGAGAACTTGAGGTAAACAAACTGTAGTATACCATTCAGCATTAATAGTACGTTCTAAAAAATGTGGCTACCATCTTTTGGTTTCGGCTTTTTTCACAAACTTCTTTTGTTAGAGCCGATTCGTTCTCAAAGATCCAAACTGCCGACTGTGGCTTTCTTTCAGGATCATAGCAGTATACCCACGTTTCATCACCTGTACTGATGTTGTATACCAAATGAGACGATCCGTTGTCAAAGCGATCCAGTATAGATCTGTACCATGCCACACGGTTTTCTTTTTGAATTGGAGTCAAATTGGGGGGAATCGAACGGGCACAAAGCTTCCGTACCATCAAATGGGTGTGTAAAATGGTGTCAATTCACACAAATCTTTAAAGTTGCTTGAATAGTCCTGGCAGTAACATGCTCATTTAAAAGTTTACTGAGGGTACAATTTATTAAAATAATTTTGTATTCATCTTCTTTAAAATTCAATTTATTGCATTAATTCAAACTGACATTTAAATATTATTACACGCAAACAGTTCTGGTTTATATTTTTTATAAATCCTTCAAGGCGTCATATTACTATCTAAAGGTATGTTTAATAGTATTGATATTGTACAATGTAGATATACTCAATGAAGTTTATTGTAGCAATAAACAATTATACAAACAGTTTTAGTTGAAAATACAGAAACTGGTGGTATTCAATACGTGCATTAAAACATAAATAACAAAATTAAACTAAAAATACTAATAATTTGGAGGTCCTGCAACACCCGGTGGTCCTGGAGGTCCCATAATCCCTGAAAACATACATTCAATTATTTAAACAGACTATTGTTAAAAATAAGTTTTTGGCAAATTCTTTGCCGTTATATGTTTCTATTTTGTTCTCAAAAATACTTACGACTTACATCAATGCTAAAAACTACGAAGTTAATCTTAAATAATTAATAGAATCATATTTTTTGGGCTATACCTATATTGCCAGACACTCCCGGTAGTCCGGATAGCCCTGGTAAACCCCCACGGCCAGGTACTCCACGAATTCCGGGATTTCCGGGTTCTCCTTTCCGACCGGGAAATCCTGGTACCCCTATTATGCCATCCGGAGCATATATATGACAATGCTCTCTAGCAGCCGTGCATATCTGTTGGGCTTCTTCACCCAAGGCTTTCTGGAATTAACAAATTAATTGATTAGTTATTTAAATTGGATTTGAGACGAAAAATGTCTATCTTTGATGTTTCTGGGATCTGTTTTGAAATTAATATTTCCGATGTTGTTAATCTTATCGGTAGCGAAGTTTGGTCAGTTTGGTTGACCTTTATCTTGCAATTTTCTTAGCAAAAATGGATTACGCATATTAGATAAACCTTTATATTTTATTGTATGGTTTTTAGAAATAATTAGACAATATTTGTTATTATACTATATTAAGAAAGATGAGAAAATGAAATAAGCAGAATATGAAGAAGTAGTATAGCAATAAAAGATCAATATTATTATATATTTTTGGGATAAAGAGAATCGAATAACAAAAAATGGTTCATAATATGAAGTAAAATTCCCTGGGGGAATAGTAAAGTGGAAAATAATTTGATTGAAGAATAGTGAAAAGAGCGAAAGGGAAAGTAAGTAATTAATATATATAGTATATATATAGATATATATATATATATATATATATATGTATATCAGAAGAAAGTGGCATAACAATAACAGACGGCGGGGAGCCCAAATTGAAGTAGAACATTGCAGAATCAAAGAAATGCAAAGTGAACGGTATTTGTAAGATAAAAGAAAAAATTAATACATATGGGAATGAAGATGGACCAGTACAACAGGTATTATGTGGAAAAATAGCAACAGAAGGAAGATAATTTTGCTACAAAGAAGTAGAGAACGTAAGTAGTTACGGTAATAGGTAGAATATTAAAAGAGAACGAAAAATGGGAAAATCAGAAAAAGTAAAAGACAGAAAATTTCTAGTTTATGTTCAAGACTAAGCAAGGGGAAACAATTCAGTTAATATCAAGCATATGAAAATACATATAATATGTAAAGATTCTAAGATGTAAAAAAGAGAACGTCAAATAAATAAATTAAATTGCGTATGGGAAATGATTGCGAGGATGTCCGAATACTCGGTTCCGCACCCTGCTGTCACTTTAACCCTGTTTGAGGTAGTTAGTGACGTGGCGCACTAATCCAGGGGGACCGACGGTTTTAGGTACTTTCCGAGGCACCGTGCGGCTTGCAACGTTAGAGCGAAGATTTCGGTCACCCATCCAAGTAGGCACCGCGCGGATCGTTCCTTAACTTTGAGTATTGTTTTACCAGTACTCGCGCTTGTCCGCCACGCTGCTTCCGAGAGAAGAGAACGAGAAGATGATGATCAACAAAAACAAGAAATAGAAACCGAATGATATTGTTAATGTTGGCTATGATAATGTCTATTACTAATAATAATTTAAAGTAAAGTAAAGAAAGTAGTGACAAATAAATAACTTACATTAGCGTCGCGCTTTTCACGCCTAGCTTGTACAATTAACAAGTTTTTCAAAATTTGTTTCAGTTCAGCTTTACTCGCCAAATCCGCCAGTTGGTGGTAGAATTCCCGTTCGAAGTCCATCTTCATTAAGAACTCTTTCTGCACTTCCGAATTTATTTGTTTATACAAATATAACCCAGTCAATACCTCCACTAAGAAAATAATGGTAGTAATACCAATGAAGGCAATAAGGTGGTTTGAGGACTGCGATTTCGTATACCCTTCACTCATTATTGTAGCTGTTTAACTGTTACAGAAGTAACGGAGACGGAGCAACAACTCAAGCGCAACCGATGCTGTTGTGTTTTTGTAATTCGTATCTGTGAGTTATATACTGTGGTTGTTATCGGTTTTCCTGAAGTTGGTGATATACCAGGGGCGTCTTGGAAGTGTGACGAACCACGTTTTCTAGTTTTTGATTCGTCAAATCGGTAGATTGCGTAGGTCAGATTCTACTGACCCAAAAACAAACCGTCACCAATTTTGCAATTTTTGACTCAAGCATTGTTGCCGTTTGGTGTCATATGTCATAATTTTTGTTTTTTTTGTAAGGTGTTACTCAAACAGGAGTAAAAATTAATATCAATTGGTTAAGTTTCCAAAATATGGCTTCTAAAAAGCCAAACTAATGAAAATATCCAACGAAATACAGCCAAACTTCTACATAACAAAGTCCGTAAATTATGGAAAAAAATTGGCTGTAGGGAAGGTTTGTTATAGAAATAACACCTTTTGGTAATGGTTAAACACTCTCGCTTTGACATTTTCTGTACTACAGTATAGAACCGTGCACTGTCAAATATGAAGTTAAAATCATCATTGACAACCTTTTTGGCCCACCACGAGGACTTACAGTATAATGTCGAAACCGAACTACAGAAATTCCAGAGAAGGTTCCCACGGTTGCAAGCCGGATTGGGAAATTGTGTGTGGTAGGTTGCAGACAAGATTTTTATAAATTTGCGTAGTTATGCTTAGGTTTCGAACCCAAGCCAGAATTGACGTTTTACTCAGAAAGCGAGCGCTCTACCAACTGAACTACCACCACAGAAGATAAAATAAAGATTTGCAATGTAATGTTTTAATTTTAAATGCAAATCAAATTTTAATCTTTCCTAGAGGGCTAGAATCCTAGAGCCCTCGTCTAAGCAAATGTTGGAAAACCTCTTTGGACAAGTAAAAATGTAGTGAATGAATAAAGCTAAGGCATTTTAACGTTTAATAAAGTTTAGTTTTCCTAGAATTTTCATTTAGATAAGTTTTTGAAAATCCCCTCGAAAAGGAAGAATGTAAAGATGAACCAGCTGTATAAGCCCTTTTAATCTCAATTTAATGTAATTTGTATCCATCTTAGAACTGACATTTATTAGACAAATTTAAGAAACCCGTTTGTAGGTTTCGCACGTTTTTAAAAATGTATCAGGCTTTGTACAACATTCATTCAATAATTGGATTGTATTTTTAAATACGGGCTTTTTGAATATCCGTAAATTAAATTTAGACTGTTGCTAAGAACGCTTCCTGATGCCGTAATACATGATTTATTTAACTAGAAAATTTTATTAGGGTTTGGGCTGGTCTCTAGCTAAGAAAAATTTCGATTTTAAAATAGAAAGAGGTACCTCGTCTACCTGCCTATAATAACAACGTACATACACGAAAGAATGTTAATCTTTAAGATAAGAATCAAAACATTGTCACTACCTAAGGGGCTTAGGGGCATGAGTAATAGCCGCCTACCGGTGGAGTAGGTCATAGGCAAATAACAATTTGTGTTTATTTGCGTGTGAGTAGCGTTATTTAAATTAGAAAATTACAAAGAATAATAATTGCTCTGTTCTGTTACTATTGTTTGTTGCATTAGGACGGATTTTGTGTAGCTACGCTTTCAGTTATTTTTATGATTAATAGAAGCTATTTTTATCGATTTTCATCATTTTTGAAGTGTCTAATTATTGTATGGGTTTAGTGCGTTGTTGTTATAATTTTAGGTTTTTGTTAAACTCCTCTGAATTTTGTATTTTTGAGAGCCTAAATCGAATTAACACTTTATGGTTTTGGGTGTCTTTGTTGGCTCCCTCTAATTTGACACATTGTGTTGGTTTTGGGCATTCTGGTTACTGCCACTGGTTTTTTTAAACTCCTCTGAATTTTGTATTTTTGAGAGCCTAAACCGCATTAACAGTTTATGGTTCTGGTTTCTTTGTTTGCTCCGTCTAATTTGATATGTTGTGTTGGTTTTGGGCATTCTGGTTACTGCCACTGGTCATTTTTTTTTAAGAATTAAAATCCTTACGACGCGAAGGTTTTGGATGTTCCTATTTTGATTTTGATGTTATTAAAGAAACGCGAAAAGGACTTTTATCTATTTTCAGTTTAAAATGTGGTGTTTGTAATACAATTAACTCCGTTTCTACGGAAAGTAAAGAAAATACTCAAATGGACGTTAATTTATGTGCGGTACCGGCAACAATTTCTATAGGTGGGGGACTGCCCAAAACGCCGAATGCCCAAAACGCCGACTCGATATTTCGTCCAAAACGCCTACTCCCATTCCGCCGACCATGTCCAAAACGCCGAATGGTGTTTATGACCAAAACGCCGACTCGTGTCCAAAACGCCGAACGGCGCTGAACGACGTCACATCGTTCGTGAACTTGGCGTCGGAGCCGAATAAGAATCTAAATTTGTATTTGGCCCAAAACGCCGACTGCACGATTCGGCGTTTTGGCAATTCGGCAAAGTGTCCACGAACGCACCTATGAGCCCTGTCCAAAACGCCGACCGCAAACGGAGTCGGCGTTTTGGTCATTCGGCGAAATGTCCTATAAGGCAAGTACGAGCCTCGTCCAAAACGCCGACCACAACCCAAGGCGGAGTTTTGGTCACTGGCCCACTATCGATGAGAAAAATTTAAACAAAAAAATTTTTCAAAATTTTACTTCTATTTTTTTAATTTCTTTAATTACTTATTTTACTTGCTGGACTATCAGTTGTTAATACTATTTAAATGTATTTTTCAACGATAATCGAAATAAATTACAAAGTTTGGTCACTAATGACTCCATAATTAAAGGGTTAACACTAAATTGGTAGTAAGTTATAGCAGTATAGTATATAGTATAGTGGTAAGTTTTTTGTTTGGTTATCAACGTAGAATCGCGTGATGTAAATATTATCCGCCATTTTTAACACACTCTGTATACATACATATACAGGGTGTTTCCTAAGTAATCTAAAATAATTAATTCCTCAATCAATTTTATGAATAAAAGTTCATATGAACATATATGCTCAGGGCTTTAGTTTTCAAGATACAAGGTGTTGCAAATATCAATTTATTTGAAATTATGTTTAATATATTGGACAACATGTGAGGTATTGATTTGAAATTTAGTACACATATATCTTTTGCTAACAACAACTGTGCTAGAATACCTTGACGGAAAATGATGTACATGATGGTTTGTCTTTAAGGTTCATGAAGATGTCTTGCCTTTATTCGCTCCCTCTTTAACTATTTTTGATGATACGCCACTACTGTAATCAATTTCTTCAAATTGCTTGATATTACCGAAAACTTTTTTACTTCTTGCAGTTTTGTAATAACTCCATTCGTTTATGAGTAATTCCAAGGGAAGTAAAAATGCATGTAAATAGTCATTAGTACTATTGAATACAGCAATTTTGTAACTTGTAATCAACTTCAACGCCATTTACACATTTGAGTTTTCTAAACTAAACAATAATACCAGTAATTACATCAGACCATATCATTCAAAGCAGCACGGAAGATCAACAGGGATTGTTATTGCCGGAATCGTTACATGTGCACTTAAAAATAAGCTTCTTACCCCCTGGATCTAGGAATTTTTGTAAATCCAATGTTGTTACCTAGCTTAAGCCGTATTTAGGAGTTTCCCATAAAACGAATTACGTTACGCCTAAAACTTTCTTAAATGTTTAAGACAAATAAAAATATAGAAAAATTAAAAAATATCTACAAGAAATTAAAATTATAAATCTTGAATGCATCTTTGGATCTTCTATTGTTTAAAAAAAATATACGGCCTAATAGGATTTAGATACAGATACCAGATCTGCTTTTATAAATGTATCTAGATAAAGATAATAGATATTAAAATAGTACCTTGATCCAAAATCTAGATACATCTATCTAGATGCTACCCAACACTGGCTACAACTCTAAAAACACCCTTTCGGTTGTTTTGACCACGATATTGTACATGTTCCGTAAATAAATATTAGGTAGGTGCTAAGGTATACCTAACTAATTTTTGCCGAATTTTTATAAATCAGGAGGTTCTAGACATAGTGAAAGCTCCTTTTGTTTGGTGTTTTTTGCTTAAAATGAGCGTCGAAGATTGTCACAATTATTTAATAACCTACTAAATACTATACTCACTATTTTGAGTGTAAAAGTTTTCATCAAAGTAAGAAAAAAGTTAGTGTTAGACTACTTAGGACAAATGGCGGATAATATTTACATCACGTGATTCTACGTTGAAAACCAAGCAAAAAAGTTTAGTACCTGCCAGTATAGTGTCAATCCTTTGATTATGGAGTTATAAGTGACCAAACTTTGTAATAAATTTCGACGTTGAAAAATACATTCATAACTGATAGTCCAGCAAGTAAAATAAGTAATCAAATATAAATTTTACCATGTTGGTAATCAGTTTACTTATAATTTAGTCTTTAGCAAAATAAAATCTTTGCTGTTTGTAATTTTGGAAGCAGCTGCTGGAGTAATTTTTGGATTTTGAGTATTAAAATTGAATAGATAGCTGCATGTATGACAAATAGATTGTTATTAATGTCATTTTTTAAACTTGTAAATGTTTAAAAAATGACCGACGTTGCTACATATTTTATTTAATTTTAATTATTTGTTATAAAGACCAAATCAGCCAATTATCACAATGTTTTATTTTTAGTTACAATAATTTAGTACATTGTGAAAACATATTAAAAAAAGGAACCAATAAAAAATTTTACATACATTATAAAAAAATTTTTTAAAATTTTTTCTGCTAACGTTTCGCTAATTAATTAGCTATTTCAAAAGTAACAAGTATACATTTATTATTAATATCTGAAAAAATAAGCTTGTGAAAGAATTAATGAAACAGCAAAAAAATACAACTAACTCACCTAATAAGATAAAAAGCAAAATTTCTGTTAAATAATTTGTCAAATATCAATAGTAAAAGGGTAAACACACATTTTTAAACAAATATTACTTATTTATAACAAATTACATTTTCATATAACCACCATGATACATGTGTTTAACATGAGCGAACAGACAATAATTTTGATGCACAAGATCCCTTACCTTACATTTTACCAATTACAAGTTATCAAAATACACTAGGAAATAAATTATAGACTGAAAATATTTGCCAATCTTTATTTGCTAAACATATTTTTTTTATTTATAATTTAATTGTTACAGCAAGTTGTGATAAATTATATTTAAATTTTCAATATCAGTTTGATAATTAATAGCAGTAGGGCTTTTTTTATTTCAAGCATTTCATATACTAGTCTTTTTTTTAAATTTGATTCTCTCTGCAATATTTTGGGTGTTTCAAAATTAAAGTTGTGAAAGTTAACAATTGCATGATCAGCAAGGGCGGTTGTAGGTTTATTTGGGGAACTAATTTTAATTTTAATAGAATTTTTATGTTGATTTATTCTAGTTTTTAATCTTTGTTTAGTTTGGCCAATATAATTAGCATCACAATTATTACAATCTATTTGGTATACTATGTTTGATTCAGAATTTAAATTTATTTTATCCTTATGGTTACTAAAAAACTGGTTTTCTAAAGTATTTGTATTTTTAAAGGCAATATTAAAGTTATTTTTTTAAATACTTTTTCAATTAGTAATGAAACCCTAGGAATAAAAGGTAAAGTTATACATTTTCTATTTTCTTTTATTTGGGGGGTTGTTAGTGAATTTTGAATATTGTTCGTATTATTAACAACAATAATATCTTGTGTATGAGTTATTCTATTTAATCTTTTTTTATTAGTTTTTG
>JABXWE010024697.1:0-24140 GCA_014611495.1 Limonius californicus | reverse complement strand
AATGTTATGATTCCCGGAAGTCGCACGTGTGAGAATTTCTTCCAGAACTAATAAATTAGGCTTGGGTTAATGTTTTGCGACGAGGGGAAATTCAGTGGACGCTAGGCTTTGGGGGTGAACTGACGTGTTTTCTTTTTGAAATACCGGGTTGCGTCGCAGCTCTTCTGCTAATTGAGTTATCGTTTCGTATTTTTGCGTTACGCTAAGGAATCTTCGACTTGCGTCGGATTAAAAATATTAGCCGAGTGTCAGCTTCGTGCACAAACAATTAAGTGAAATTGTTTTTTCGACTGTGTCGGATAAAGGCGATCAAACGCGTGGAAGTTTTGTTCTTCGAGCTATTTTAAGTGATCCAGCGGCGGATATATTGACATCTGAAATTCCCGCCTCTTCTCTCTCGACGTCGAAAAAGTCCTGTCAGAAGCGATCCAATCCTAAGGAGTGTACCAGCGAATTTTTCCCGCTTCCTGAAGATCTTAGGAACACCCCAGTTGTGCCGCTCTCTGCTCCCTACCGAACAACACTAAGGTAGGAGAAATTCTAATTGTGTGGTGAAAACTTTTTCCGAGTTAATTTTCAAGTTTCAAGTGCTGAACCTTTTTTTTAATGTGACGTAAGGCGACCTTCAGTCGCCAGTTGTTCTTTCTTCTTTTAGTTAAGTAAAGGGTAATCATAAATTGTATTAAACTGTAAACTCCGACGCCACTGGCTGCGTAGGTGTGCTAAGAAATTAAATGTCGCAAGCCACTGACGGCGAGCGTTTTTCAGTTCGAACGTTCCAACAAAATCTTGTATTATTGAACCATTAAATATTACCATTTCCATGTAATCGTTATAATTTTTGTATCATGTCAGTAAACTGAAAGAAGTTGAATTATATTTGCCTTGGAATTTACCACATCTTTTATTTTGTGTATTTTTATCTTTGTGTGCATCAACTTTGCAAGGTTTATATACAGGAGGAGGGACAATAAAGGTGAGTCCGATTCCCGTAAGCTGCTGGCTTCTCGGCCTTCCACGAGAACTGGTAATCTGCTGTGATTTGGAAGGTGGCGCCCGTAAATTTTTGACCTACCCTGTAAACAACTAGGAAGATTTCCCTCCGGTAAGCGGTTTCCGTGAACCTCCCCTACTCCTCTGAGCTAAGCTGTAGGCCTTTCTCCACCTATCCTGTTGCGGGTAGACGAAAAAGCTCGTTTGGCCCATACCACCAGCTAAAATTAGACCCTCACCCAAAAAATAAATTCATATACAAACTTTACTGATTACTTTTCTTAGGACAGTCGAGGGCTGCACAAATTGAGACCATCTCAACGAAATAAAGAAATACGAAATGAATTTGTAATATTTTCTATTAACGACAAAATAACCAAATACTGGTGAAACTGAAAATAACATCTGCAACGTATCGATAATGATCTTAAATTATAAACTGAAGGCGAAGAGTGACCTGGGCTGTCCGAGAAATAGGTGACTAGGAGACTTATGAAATTGGAACGGGCAAAACATGCCTAAACCATGTACTGAAGTAGAAGTAGAAGACATACCGAATACCGTACGATATTATTTCTTAAAACTTTATTTCGACTTTTATAATAATTGCCACTGGAACAACTTTTTATAAAAACGATGTTGACTCTGATTATGTTTATCATCTAATTACAAAAATGTAATGCAAATAAAAAAGTAGCTCGGTTCATCTAAAAAAACAAGTTTCTTGAATATATTTTACAATTTTTATTATTCCAGACTACTGTGCACTGCGTCCTTGTTCGAATTATTTGTAGGCAAACGTTAATAAGATACCTAATCCATTTCGCACTATTTCCTAAAAATCCTAAAACTGCTTCACCCGAACGATTCCATGAACATGGTGATAAAACCCACAACACTGAAATCTCAACAAATATTTCAGATGTTGAATGACATGACATGAATTATCAGAAACACACTAAGAAAAAAATTTAAATGTAGGAAATGTTTTCTGATTATTCGAAAAATAGTATTTTGGGGTACGACAACCAACCAACGTAGAAGAAAAACCGCAGCACTCAAGCTATTTTGCAATTTAAAATTTTTGCGTTTGGGTACTAAAACGAGAATTAATTTGGATATAAGTGCTATTACAGACCTAATTTAAATCTATTTGCACTAATTTTTCTAAAATAACCAGATCACTCGAAGAAAAACGCGCCACTCCCCTGCTTTACTGAATAAATGTTTATTGAAAACTAGTGTTTTTAGCTATGTCTCTTAAATGTCTAAAATAATATCCCCATCAAAGCAGCATAACGATAACTATAAAACGAGGTGTCAGTCAAACTAAACTACTTAAAAATGAATAGGGATATTGGAATATAAAGCATATATGTTTGTATTTGGTGGCTCTAATGGTCGTCTATTATTGATAATTAGAGCAAGCGGCAATGTTTGATGTTCAAAAACACAAAATAATCGAATTCAGTTGTAATTGTTTAACTGTATTAGAGTCAAGTCGAGTTTGTATGTTTGATTGAATAATCTTTCTTGTCGTCTTAAGATCTTTCTTGTTCATTGTTTTTTATTCGTGTATTACATTTCTGTTCTTAATAATAAAAAACAATATGCAGAGAAACCATTTAACAATAGAACAACGAAATTTTGCCGTTGCTATGCACCAAAGAGGAGATCGCCCGGTCGACATTGCTGATATGTTAGGAACCACACAGAGCGTAATTTCATGTGCCCTTTTGCGCCTTAAAGACACAGGTACGGCTGCAAGAACGCCTGGAAGTGGATAATTTCGCATCACAACGCTTCGTGAGGATCGACTTTGGTAATTAATGTAAGAATGCACCCCTTTTCAACTGCCCGACATCAGCAGCAACTGCTCCAGGATACCACATGAAATGGAGTCCGACCAAACTGTGAGAAATCGATTGTTTGAGGTAGGACTTACTATGGCATTCCACAAGAACATATTGATAATTGAATATCGAGAGTATGCAGAGCAATTATTACTGCCAGAGGAGGTGCCACGCGGTATTGGAATTTAATAAATTTAAGTTAAGTGAAAGGAGAGAATAACGATTTTTATTATAATATTGTTAAATTTCTTCTTTAAAAGTACCTTTGTTGTAATTTTCATGTTCATTGCTAAAAAGATGTTACATTTTGTTGTTTTAGGGATTTTTTATTATAAATGCAATTGGTGTTGCCTTTAAGTATCTTACATTGCAATATCCCTATTCATTTTTAAGTAGTTTTGTTCTGGAATTTAAGATGATTCCTTCGTGGCGCTAGAAATTGGAAATCTTGTTTTTGTTAAATAACCAGCCCATCCGAAGTAAATTAAGAGTTTTTAATGAGGTGTCACTCGACCTGCCTTGCTAAATAAACTTTTACTCAAGATCTACTACTTAACTGTGTTTGGTTTCATTCTCCTAAAATGGTAGGTCAAGATCCTCAAAGAGAATTTTAAAATGATCTGTCATTGGACTTACTTTAGCAACCAGGAAATAAAGTTTACACTATTTGTGTTTATCCTAAATACTTTATTATTGGAATCATTTAAATCATTGATTTATATTGTATAAGGCAATTAGTTCATTCCAAACATAATAGAGTTCTAAAATGTGGTCTCAGTTGACCCACTTGTCTTATGTAATCGTAATATTAAAAGGAATTGTTTTTGGATCCAATCAAGAACTAGAGTAGTAGGTAGCGTTATTTGAATATGTAACGTTAGTTATGTTCATTTAAGTTTGGCCACTCTGTTTAGATTAATGCCGTACTTTAGTTTCCGCTTCATAGGAATTGAAAACGTTAGTTTAATCGCCATTTTTATGTTGATAACAGTATCGAAGGAAAATTTCTTGGCCTGATGTTATAACCTGTTAAAACGGAAATAACTTTATTAAATGGCCGCATAAATTTCTCCATAAACTGTGTTGATAACAGTTTTGGTTATTTTGTTGTTTTTAAAGATTGATTTATGACGACGCCGATTTCGATAGTTTCCCTTTGTAGGCTAGATTTGCCGTTCAAAAACAATTCTTGGAATTCCGTGTTGACCCTCGGAAGACGCACGTGTCATTTTGGAACATTTCGTAATATGTTGCAATATTTTGGGGGAAATGCAGGTTTGCGTCGTGTTAGTTCTCCAGTTGATTTTTCACCTTCGCCGACTCCGGTCTAACCCAATTCTATTTTCGGAAGGGCGTAAATAAGTCGAGTGCTGCAGGGGCGGCTTGGGTTTTTCGATGGGTGTCCATCATGTGTGATTTTCGTTTCGCTGTTTCACCGTGGGGTGAAAACAGAACTATCGACAAGTGTCGGATTTTAGAAACACACTGGATTTTATCCCTGTAAAGGAAATTCATTGCGAATTTGCCGATTGCCTTTGGCAGATTAATATCTAGTCTAGTTCTTGTCTCTCTGGTAGTACCGTCGGTGCGACGAACGTATCGAAGTTTTGACCCTTGATGTTGACTCCACTCCATCTAGTCTTCAGGGACGTGCCTGTTCATTTCAAGGCGCTACTAAAGTAGGGGAGACCGGGGTTGATTGGCGCAGGTTTTGGTTGGCGCACTTCAGTTATCTCGAATATTTGAAGTCTGGCGACAATAAAAGTGATACCATTTGAATCAGCGAGTCAAGTTGTGTCTACAACCGAATTTAGTACTGGTTTGACCGCCCTTGTACGATGTAGTGCGAGTTTTGCGATTTTAAATATTATAAGTAATTTTTTTGCATTTTGGTTTTTGTGTTGCAGTTAACTGTAGGTAAGTGCTACATAAATAAACTATATATATATCATTTTGTTGGGCATTATATGGCCTTCAGGATAGTGTATACCGAACACATTAAAATGTTACTGTTTGCGTAAAATTCAAAAAAATCTTTGCAAGATGGCCGTGGGGTTGGTTGGTGCAACTTTAATGGGGTTGGTTGGCGCGTGCAGTAAGCTTGGTCCTCATTGCTTGTTTCCATATTTCATTAATCTGTGTGATGTTGTAGAAAGATGCGGACATACAAAAGAACATCTGACAGAGGTAAAACACCCCCTGACGTAATGCTTAGAGCTGCAAGGGAAGTTAAAATTAATAAAAAGTCCATTCGAAGCGTGGCAAAAGATTTTGAAATTCCCCATAGAACGTTAACCAGATTTTGTACAAATGTAACTGATGAAGAAATTCATGGTGATGCTAACTTACCATCTACCAATGTGGGCTACTTCAAAAACAGGCAGGTATGTTCCAGCTCTTTGAATAATTAAGTATATAAATTATAGGATGCTTTTTTTAAATATAGGTATTTAGTGAAAACCAAGAACAGTTGTTGGAAGAATACATCAAAACAGCTTCTGATATTTATTACTGGTTCACCATGTTTTTAAAAAGGCACTCAACATTGTCAATTCGAACTCCAGAAGCTACTAGCCTTGCCAGAGCATCTAACTTCAACAAGACGAATGTAGCTCAATTTTTTAATAATTTAAAGTCTGTTCTTAACCGCTTGAAGATTGGAGCAGGGGACGTATGGAACATGGATGAGACAGGGATTACCACTGTTCAGAAACCTGACAGAGTTGTAGCCAGAAGAGGTTTCAAGCAAATAGGAAAGTTAACGTCACAGGAAAGAGGCACACTTGTAACTTTAGCCATGGCTGTATCTGCAACAGGAAACAGCACACCTGCTTTTTTTATTTTTCCGAGGGTTAATTTTCGGGATCATTTTATTGCTGCTGGACCACCTGGAAGTGCTGGTTCTGCGAATCCTTCAGGATGGATGAAAGCCAACCACTTTTTGGAATTCGTTCAACATTTTGTGCGCCCTTGCAAATGTTCTCCGAAACAACCTGTTTTGCTATTACTCGATAACCATGATTCTCACTTGTCTATAGAAGCTCTGGATTATTGTAAATTAAATGGAGTCACTGTTTTATCGTTTCCGCCTCACTGCTCCCATAAATTACAACCACTTGATCGATCTGTTTATGGCCCTTTAAAAAAGTACGTAAATACCGCGTGTAACAGTTGGATGACGAATAATCCTGGGCGCACGATGACAATTTACGATATTCCTCAAATTGTTAGTACGGCACTGCCACTTGCTGCAACCCCCCATTAACATCATGGCTGGATTCCAAGTATCAGGAATTTCACCGTTTAATCCTGATGTATTTGGTGAGCACGAGTTCTTAGCAGGCTATGTTACTGATCGACCAGCAGGAACCACCAGCTAATAGTTCTGAAGTGAACAATATAGAAGCAGAAATGCAAAATAATGATACCATAACTGATGATGGTGATATTGCTGAATCCTCACAGCGTGATGGTGCATCTGCTGGACCTTCATATCATGATGGTGCATCTGCTGGACCTTCACATAATGATGGTGCAACTGCTGGATCTTCACATGATGACGATGCTAATGCAGTTAGTGTTCGTGTTCGTGAAGTTACTCCATCATTAACTCCGGTACAGCTAAGGCCTTTTCCAAAGGCTGGGCTACGAAAATCCACTCGTGTGTCGAGAAAAAAACGTTCTTCTGCAATTTTGACCGATACTCCCGTAAAAAAAGCGTTGGAAGAAGAGAAAGCTGCTGTGAAAAAAACCCAGAAACCGGGAATAAAGAAGCGCATAGGACAACCATCGAAAAAAGTACCCAAAAAATCTAAATCGCGTGTTAGCAATGACTCTGAAGAAGAGGATGAGGGCGATGAGGCTTTTTGTTTATTTTGCACCGACTCCTTCACCAGTAGTAAGCCTGGGGAGAATTGGTTGCAATGTACCAGTTGCTGCATGTGGGCGCATGAACAATGTATTGGTGGAAAATTTGTATTTTTTATTTGCCCAAACTGTGAATCATCAGATGATTTGTAAAATTTAGTTTTTTTACGTAAATATAAATATATACAATTTAATTTTTGCATTTAAACTTATTTATTTTAGGTATATTGATATAAATCTATGTAAAAATAGTGTGCGCCAAGCAACCCCATACACTGTGCCAAGCAACCCCGCCATGAGGTTGGTTGGCACAATGCGCGTGGGCAAAGAAAGAAATTCATAAGTATGCACAAAAATAATTTAGAAAAAATTTTATTGGAGAAATTGGTACCTAACATATTAGTCTATAACCTAAAGATTCGCTGAAGTTTCCAACCATCTCAAAAAAATTTAAAAATTATAAAATGTAAAAAGTGTGCCAACCAACCCCGGTCTCCCCTAATCTAAAATAAGCTAAAATTGGCGTTTTCTATTGTCACCGTAGCTACGTAAAGAGACGATTTCTCAACTAGCGGATTTTTTTTAACTAGTAGACAACATATCTAAGATTAAAAAAATTATAAGGAGTTTGATAAAAAATTGTCAACAAGTTGTGCAAAAATACGACAAAATCAAACTACATTAACGATATATGGGGAATTAATTTAGTGAAATTTGTTATCTTATTATAAACTACCATCCTTTAAGAACAGAATGCAAACAAACCCAATCTCAAGATTGATCCAATTTTCTTACAAACGGAACAATGCCGAGACTGTTAACAATATATTTTATTGTAAATTATACGTATTGTTTTTTAGATTTGATGCAGTTCACTCTACAGCGTTCAGGTAGACGACGCAAAAACCCGTGGAGGACAGGGAAACAATTATAATGGTATGTTGATGTAAAAAGTTGCAACTAATTTTGATTGTAAGGTCGCTCTAGGATCCCCTTAAGCAAGATATTTTAATATTCGTAGACAAACTTTCTATTGCATATTCAGCGTAATATGAAGTTAAATTATGTTTCTTGTATTTTACTCAAATAATTAATCAAATCGCAAAAGTTTGTAAAATCTTATAATTATGACGCACAGAAAATATGTTTGGAGTACTTTAAAGGTGTTTAGTATTCGCTCTTTAGAAGCGGTCTTACTTTCCAACTCAATTCTTGCTAGACCCAGCTTGCATGTTAAATTGGAGCCGTTCAAGTTTTATCTACCAATACTTTTCAACTGTTACTACTATGGAACTACCACAAATATTACTTGGGTGCAAAAATTGCTCTAGCAATGGTAACTACGTCTACTTTAGATTTCCTTTAAATTTTTGTTAATTTTAACGTAATTGTTAATAGTTGTTGCTGTCGAAAATGTGAAATGTTACATTAAATAGATAATTACATATTTTAAAGTAACACTTATAGTTCTCACGACGTAATAAACGGGGCTCCTGTACGTTAGTTATTCCATAAAAATGTACCTAGATTTCTGGTTCAAATGCGCATTTACATAACATTTACGAATACCGCGTAAAACAATTACATTTTCTTCGCTTATAATTTAACTGCAGTGAATCATGACAAAACCAAACCCAAATAAGTCGTTGGCTATGCAGCAGATAAATACGCTTAATATACTCTTTGCTGTTTATAGTTTGTTATGCCATGGCGGTATACTAACATACAGTTATAAGGTATTTTGGCTGAACTGCAAGTTCCTATACAGTGCCAACAAGTTACTCGTTGACATTTCCGTCACGTGTCTGAGACACAATATCTACGTGTTGGGAAAGTAAAATCGGGATATCTCCGGAACGCTCAAGCTGTTCCCCACTTTAATACCAGGCAGGTGTCTGCTGCTTGTCTGCCACAAAATGCCTCCAGTTTTTGCAACCGTTGTAGGAATATTGCGCCAACCTGCGTTTGTCAGCCTCGCAACTTGAACTTAAATGCAATCTATTAGATGACTGAGAGCGTTAAAATAAGATATCACTCAAAATACCTTGTATCTAAACATTTGGTGGTGGATTGTTGAAATGTTACGTCATACGTAATTAACTGCGTTTAGTATCATTTCCATATAATAATCACCTTCTGAGAAGAACAAAGGAGCGACTTAATGTGAGTTTAGTTAACTTATGTACAAAGTATTTTTGTAAAGAAAATATTTTTTTGGTTCCATTTAAGTATAGTTTCTATTTTTTTTTTCTAATAACAGGTGTAAAAGGAATTCATCATCGTACTTGCTTTTTGTTAGTCGTTATCATTCGATATATTTCTTCTAATTTCTTTGATCCCCTTTTTATATTATGCTTTCCAACAGTATTGGGCTCTTTTAGACTAGCTTCAATATGTATTTTTAAAGTTGTACAATTAGTCAATACAATAAGTTTCTTTTTTTTTTGTTTTTGTTTGCTGCTTGGAACGTTTATATAAAAATTATATTTTTTTAATTTATGCTATTAGCAAGTTGTTAAACATTACTAAAGTGCAAAACTGCTCACCTGTGCTGAATTTGCCGAACAAAATACTCACAGAATGTGGATATTAACAAAAGGAATACGTAAGCATTGTTATAGAAAACCATTGACCTTGCGTGGCTGATTCCTAACATTCCATCGACTGATACCAGTAAGCTTTATTTTTCACCAACTCACTTTAGAAGAAAGTGGCGGAAAAAAGAAGTGTAGCGGCTGTAAATAAAGCCTTATCGGAGGAAAATCACCTGTTGACCTCGAGGCCAGCACAGCCTTGGTCGCTGGTTGAAGAAAGCATTGCACACCTCCCTGAAGTTCCAGTAGTGAGAGTACCCAAGTATCAATAGGTAGGTACTCCTGAACTCGAAAGCGCTCCAGTCAGCAGTTGGTGCCGGCTAAAGTCGCAAAGATGTAAAGCATCAGTTGGTGAAAAGTTGTTTGTGTATGTACCGGTGCTTGAGGGGGCCACACGGCTATTTAATGAACTGAGCAATTAAAAACGGCCCATAATCGGAATTTAAAAATGTTTTAGTTCAAAAGCCATTTAGTCATTATTAAATGTGCCGATTTATAAGGAGGTGTTTGTTGCGGTAGACCAAGGACGTTTTGTATGTGGGTAGCATTTGCAAGTAAAGGTAAATATAGTAAAATCTTAATATGCTATTAAAGTGCAAAACGCGTCCATTACAGATGTCATGAAAATGCAAATCTTGTTGCTATTTTTTACTATACACAATTACGCAACAAGAATTGTAAATAAAATTTTTGAATTTCATTTCAAATCAAAAACAGATTAAGAACATTGATTGATAATTACTGCATTAACTAATCTTTGTCTGAGATTTTTGAATATGTATTGTCTTTCAATTTTTGACAAAATAAACGAAAACCAATGGTTTAATATATGCCATTTTTAGTTTATTGAAATATAGACACAGGGCCGGAATTACATAATAAGCTAGATACGATTTTGCTTAGGGCCACTCAATTGGAAGGGTCCCACAAATTTGAAATTTATTTTGAAAATTTGGATAGATTAATATAATAATTCACAAAATGCAATCAGTGTTTCCCAACTTCGAAACAATATTTAGAAGATTCCTCACTCTCACGATTACTAATTTCTCAGGAGAAGATCCTTTAGTAGACTAAGAGTGAAAAATAAACGCCGTAGTACTATGCTTCAGGAAAAACTTTCTGCTTTAAGCACATTACATATTTAAAGCGATGAGCTTATAAGTCCGAAATTTGACGATTTAATGGCATATTTCGCTTTACGAAACAAAACATTTTCATAGACTCTTCTGAAAATGTTTTTGCTGTATTTATCATGTTTAGTTTTTTAATTTCCTATTATTTCTGTTTCATTAATTAGAATATTCGTGGTGTTTAAATAAACTTTTTTTCCTGGTTTGCAAATTTTCTTTTATATCCACACAAATTTTTAAAACATTAAAAGATTTGCGTTCGACTCTTTAGATATTTTAAAGGCAAAAGAAGATGGATTCACATATATTTTAATTTTGTTAAATTTCTATTGAAGCTACAAACTCGAATAACGCTTTCCTACAAAAGGGGTCTCAAAACAAGTTTAGTTTAGGGCCTCAGCCCTGCAATAGACAGATATAAAAATTAGAAATCACATGTTTAGAATCCAAAATTCCAATAACGAACGTTTTACTTCCAGCTAAAGTAGGTACTTGATTTTCGTACGTAAATTAACACAACCGCGAAGAGTAATTAACAACTACCACCCATTCAATTTCAAGCACTTTGTTCCTTTAGGCACTTTTAATAAGTTTAAGAGCTAATATTGACTCGAACGTCGCGACTGTAGGTGAATATATTAAATATGCTCACATGAATGATATGCGCAGTTTTGGACAATTAGCATTGATTGTATAATCGTGTACTTATTAAGTAAATCAGTCAATATTTACAAATTAATCGAAAAATTGCAATAATAATTGAAAGCTAAAAAATGAAGACACTTTTGTCTTTGTTGGGCAAAATAGACTGACTTTTCAATTTCATTCATTAGCAACGCGTCCCTTTGTTAATTAACGGTGTCCCTTTCTGCGCTTAAATTAAAATCTCACGACAGTATTCACCTCCTTCCAATTCACACTGAAGAAAGTACGTATTTGTAGCTTTGGTTTGGTAAAATATTCGGGCTACAGGCACATATTAAACAATAATTTGTGTTGGCGTTATCTTAATGACTTGATAAACGTTTAGCAACGTGCATGTAATTAAGAAGGTAAACAAAAGTATTGAGGGAAATACCAACTCTTTAATAAGGTAACCGCAACGTCTAATCGTTGTCAGAACTTTCCAAAGCATTGATTGTTTAACACTATTTAACAACAAAAATATGATAATTATGAAAATGATTTTAAAAACCTGGATTAATGTAATATTTTTGTAATCATTAAGGGTGTAGGAGTCACAGAGAAATTACTCTACTAAAAATAGATTTATTTATCTACATTTCATAGATGAATAACTTAGTGGTAAGGGAAAATATTCAATTTGTGAATTATTAAGAGTTCACTTTAAAATTATTTTATGACTTCGAACAGAAGAATTAGGTTTATTTGATTGTGCCGTTATTTATAACTATTTTAAAAATCTGTTTGACAAGAATAAC
Source organism: Limonius californicus (assembly GCA_014611495.1). NCBI lineage: Eukaryota > Metazoa > Arthropoda > Insecta > Coleoptera > Elateridae > Limonius > Limonius californicus. Next base: position 12,258 of record JABXWE010024697.1, on the reverse strand, counting down.
CTTCAGTATGGGGGACAAGAAATATAACATATTAGAATTATTTAAATTTTTTCCCTAATTTGCAGGGCATTAAGGGCTAGCAATTTTTGAGAATAAAAGTCGTAACTTCGACATTTCTACTTCTTCAGTCCTTAAACTTCGCAGCAGCGGGTATTTCCTATTACAACGCTTTTAGTAAATCGTGATTACTCAAATAGTATCCACAAAATCACAAATATAAATAATTAATTCTTTAAGTCTAAATCTAAGATACAGATAAGGCAACGACGAACGAAACCTTTTATCTTTTCCTTCTATATTATTTTTTTTATTATTATTGGCCCGCAACATCTTTGTATATAACTACACATAATTGTTTACCACGTGTTTGTGGTAAAATTTATTTAATTAGAGTTGTATAATGGTGGCACCTAGTCTTAACTACATTTACTATTATCTTATACACATATCTGCGTACGATTAGCGAAGTTGTAGAGAAAGCTATATTTTCGTAGTTGAGTTGATATCCCAATCATAATGATTGTAAAGTATTGTGTCTATTTAAACAGTAATTTCGCTTGGAAACAGTTTTTAATTGGTTTCTCCACAGTAAATTCTACATACAAGTTTTTGTAGAGTATCTGTAAACAATCAATCTTGCAATGCTTCTAACAAATCCTAAACACGTTTTTGAAATGTCATTTTGAAGATTCATATACTTTTATACGCAGAGTCAAGGGAATATTAAGAACATCTGACTAATGGTTGAGAAAATTCAAGAAGAATCAACTATTTTGTCAGAATATTCTGTGCGATATCAAACTGTGCATTTATTATTAATTCGATTAATTCCTGAAATAGTTTCTAAATTGTATAGGCTTTATAAAATAACTAAAAAAATAGGCTAAAACTAAATAATTTTCATATAAGATATACGAATTAACTATTAAATTTTTTTCAACCAATTGTATGTCTCTTTAATGTCGCATTGTCCTGTATGAATGGATTTTTAATATCATTTTTAATAACGTTAATGTGGGTTTATACAATTAAAGCTAGTAGTAAGATACGTTTGTATTAAATAAAATTGTTCTGAGTTGAGTTCTTTCTCTACTAAATTATAGAGAAATTTTAGAAAATATGTTAATCACAATTTAAATTTAGGAAAATATATTTCTCAACCATTCGCTGTCATGTCTGAGAAATTATAGTTAATTTTTTTACAATAATGTAAACGTGGATTGCGAGTATTCGAGCTCTAGCTATGAGTAGAATCCAGTTTCGAACATACACATAAGTCTGTAAGTCACATAGTAAGCGCTTACTTTCAGCAGTGATAATAATAATAATTGTGAGGCTCTACACCCCATGTAGGAGTTTGGCCTGCAAGACTGAACGTCAGAGCTCCCGCATCCTTGCTCTTGCACCCGGTTGTTGCGTCCCACATTCATGACACGTAGTGATGTGGTGGGCATCACGCATTAGCCACCGCATTATTACCCCTTGTTCATTGGAACGCAGGTAGTATTTTAAAATAACTTCTTCGACATTGAAAATATCATCACAGTTTGAGTTCACTGTAATATCGCTCTCTAAATGAATCTTCAAATAAGTTTCTATCGGATTTACTGATTAGCAATATTTTAAAATATGAAAATAGGAACATATTTTTATGTTTTTAATTATGAATACATAAGATACTTAAAAAATATTGGCAATCTTTTTAATTTTTGAAAAAATCTGTATTTTAATTGTTTGTAATGTCACACCTTACGTATTCTTTTTAAATCATATTTAAAATTCGTAGAAGCAATCAGTAGAATTCAATTCCAAATTTATTTGTTGGGTATACACAAGAGGATTTTTATTATCAAATTAAATTTTTAGATCTCTGATTTCCTAGGAATTTATACAGAAATAATTGGATTAAAGGTTGTGCTCTCTTTAGCATTGTAAAATCCAGTGTTGCAACATAAAAATGCTGAAATCGACAAACTTACCTCGACGTACTTGCAAATTCCTGGGAAATAACGCATGCATTGTTCAGCTATGAGAAAAGTACTTTACTTAAACACTTGGGCAACATTACACGCATCGTTTGGAAGTCATTTCAACTAAAACGTTTTGCATTTTGTTTGGCGAAAATAGCAATTGTTAACCAAGAATCTATTTGTTTGCAATACAATAGTTAATGCGATTGCATACAATAGGTATTAACAACGCAAATTATAAATACGCGTTTTGACTCACCTGAATATGCAACGCGATCTCTTGCAAAACTGCAGTAAAAGTGCAATATATTCTTACAGCCAATTGTTTACGAATCCGTTTACGTCTAAGGCGCTGTTTTTGCTTTAGGACTATTATTAGTTGGTCAATTAACGCTTGTGATTAAGGTTTTTACAAATTTGGTGTGAGGAAATTGCTAGTCAATATTATCCGAATAAAACCGAAACTTAAATGCTGTAGAAGAATGCCAGAATTGAATGATGTTGATGATCCATGTGCATGATCTTCCGACTGTAATTCTGAAAACGCAAAATATAAAAATTGCGTTTTTCCATTTTATACCTTCTAACAAACCCATTTCACGTTGCCATTTTTTTTACGATGAATACCTTTAAAGTTCAATCTCCGCTAGATTTGCAAGACCCGTAGAATAAATCGTAAGTAATAAACAACGAGGACAAAATTAATTTAATTCTTATATAATCTTTGCGCAGCAATAAATATGTTAACTCAGGATACATATTTGCCACATGTTGCTTTCTGCAGATCTTGTTTAATTAGACTCGCAAAGGCTGTTTCACACACAGATTTTATCTGCATACGTGAATAAATACTAAGCAAAATCTATATTTGGTGGTTAGGATCGAAGTAATTTCACGTGCCAAGTACAAAAGTGGAAATACTAATACGTCAAACATGTGCATAAAAATAGTTTTAAAATGGCTGTGTATATCTGAAATTGTTCAATAATTAAGTGAAAACACCATTGTTAATATTTTATGTGTTTCATCCAATTAAGCATAACGAAGTTAAATTCCTTATCAAAATTCCATTATCTTCAATGACTTGAATTGACTCATTTCTGTATTGTGGCGTGGAACCTAAATTCAAAATCGTAATATTTTAACAAGTAATTAATTATCGATTGGATTTATATAGAGACTTCTTGAATTTCAATTTTTTTACTATATTTAAGCGGGAACCAGCAGCTGCCTGCTGTAGAAATCCAATCGCATATATGGAAAAAATCTACCACTTTTAGGAGTTTTCTGCAAATCTTTCTTAACTCTTCGGGCCCTTAGTCGGCAAACTCTTACGTTTTACGGGTTTGAATACAATTTCTTGTTATTCCAAAAATTAGCAATACTATTAATAAAATAATTGGCTAACTGAGTATTTCCTAATTTATTCCCACCAGGAAAAAATTGTTTCTGTGCTGCTCATGAACTAAGAGGTTGGCTAACCAAATTGTTCTGTTGGCAACGAAAATTATGCAGGAAAATTCGAACAATCAAAAGGATGCTGTTTTATGAATTCCACTAACCGATTATCATCTCCCATTGTTGTTTTCTTTGGAACTGGATTTTAATATAATGTTGAACTTTGACACGCTTCATCAAAAATCAAATACAGTCGAACTCCCATACAGAAAGCCCCCATTTAATGATTTTTTTTTCTGTATAATGCTATTCTTGCGATCTTGACCTTCAGACACAATACTTACATGTACCTATAAATTACGATGTAAAGCCTCCATATTGTGATGTTTTTCTTTCAAACCTTTATTAGTCAGGAATACACATAACATTTTGAGGAGATTTGAAATACTACTTCTATTTTGTGTTTTTCCAAGAAACCTTTATGTTATTTGTGAAATACAAAGATAAATTTGTAAGTGGATTATAAAATTTTCACAAATTCCACAGAAATTGATATTACCTTCGTACAGGATTATATTCTAATGGTACAATTAGGATAATCCTTGGTTTTCACGTCCCTTAATGTGCAGTTCATCTATAGTACATGCAATTTTATAAGAACAAAATTAGGTTGTGTGTAATTCAGTTTTATAATTAAAATACGCTTAAAATGTTGTCGACCATCAAATATTTGAGATTAATTTCGTATCCAAACATGAATTATATAGTGTAGTTTCTGCATAGTGATTATTTTTAATACTTTCCAACATCACTATATGGCAGTTCGATTGTATTTTAATATGCAATAGAAAAACCTTTTTTGGTTCGTAATAGTATACCCAAATTCACATCATTAATTTATGTCAACAATCATAATCACAGCGCCAAGCACCAAGAAAACCTTTTCAGGCGAAACCTTCCTTATTTTCGGTTTTCGGGAGCACCGCAAGTATCGCATTTCATTCACAAACTCTAAGCGCTTGAGAAACTTGCCGAAAGAAGTAATGAAGATAACTCCATTAACGTTATCAAGTTCTAGTAAAACCCTTGCTTTGTCTGCAGTTTTTTAAGGTATTTCTGTAATTACTAGCAAGAACGCAAAGAAGAGCATATTTTGTTATGTTGAAATTTTTGGAAAATCTTTAAATGGTAACAATTTCTGCAATAAATAATTAACGATGTTTCTTACTCTTTATATCAACTTCCGTAAAATCCATTGAAAAGAATTTTTCCCATTAACACAATTTCCACGAGCCCAAAAAATAATTACAGTTAAATAAAAATAGATAGCTATAAATACAAGAGGTAGTGTAGTCCTAAACAATGGAATTTATTCAAAGAAAAATACGGAAAATTAAACACACAGTCCCAAAAAATTAATTAACTTTCTAAAGTAGTGAAATAAAAAAGCAATAAAGAGAAACAAATTTACAAAATCCGATAGATTCTAAAGAATGCAAAGAGTAAAAAAAAGGGGGATAGATAGAGTTACGAAGGAAGCCAGGAGAAAGAGAACCAGAACATAAATAAAAACGAAAATTCTAAAAAAGAAGAAGAAGCGTCGACAGAAAAATTGTTTTAAAGGTACGATATTTTATATCTTATGTTTAATAGGAGGCAGTCGAGATGTCGCGAACCCTCCAAAAATTAACTCTGACCAAAGACGAAAAATAAAAGCTTTAAAAAAATTACCGAATAACAACATCAGGTTCAAAGCAGCGAAACAATTAGAGAGACTTGCGATAGAAGTGTTATTAAAAGTCGATGTAAAGGCTACTAAATATTTGTATAGAAGTATTTAAAATGAGTTTTCAAGGTCGTTATTTATAAGTTATTTTAACAGATAAAAACAGGAAACATTTGTATATTCAACAAAATAATGTTGATCACTCTAATTTTGATCTTCGATCCCGTTCATCCTTCTCGCAAAAAATCTTCCGAATTTTGAATTTTATGTTGCTGTACAGTTCGACTAACGTTCTAAATTGTTATAGAATCTATTTTGACTCGATTATTTTAGCATTATTATGGAACAATGACAAGCTTGAAATAATGTAAAATTCTGTTCAAAATTAGCGTTAATTGTTTAATTAATATTCTACCTTTGTACTGGTTTTAAATAAATCGCAGCTTGCAAAATAAATAATAATTTTCAGAGCAAAAGCCGCTGCTATTCATAATCATTGAAATTTATCTACGTAGAGTAATGTTTATGATTTGTTAAAGATTTCCTGTTTTTCACGTTGTCTAGCGACTTTACAAATAAATTATTATGCAGATACAGTTGCTAAATCTTTTACGAACGAAGGCTAAACGGTTGCTTGTGTAAGCGCTTGAAAACGGCGCGGATCATGTAAAGCAAGGCACACAAACAGTTTTCCGCAATTTAAAATTAAATTGGCCAACAAAATTGACGCCGCGTTTAGGCAACAGATTGCATTGTATATTTAGGCCTACAAACGCAAATTTTTTGGCTCTATTATGAGGGTTTTAGAGTTTATTTAGTGGAATTATAAAGTAGGTAAACCTGTTGATTTTATTCTCCATCAATATGCAAGAAATAGTATGAATATTGAAAAGTATAGTATAACAATTCTATAATTAGACATATGGTTTACGCAGGTTCGTTAGGATTTTAATTATAAAAGTTACCAGTGCTGCAGCTACCTAACAAAAATTACCGACCTAAATTAAAATAAATTTAAGCGAGTATTGATGAATCAAGAAGTTGATTCCATCCCAAATCAATCATAACAAAAATGTTAAGGTCAACTCCATGTTTTGTATTAGCATGCTGATGTGTAGAATTAATTGTACACTTTAGATTAGAAAATTAATCCTAATTAGTAATTTCACAAAAAAGGTATGCAATTCGAATTAACTTCTAGATACCTTTGCATTGATAGTATCTTCCAGGGCTTGGTAAATAAGGACGATAAGCTTTATAAGTAACGTACAAAATGTCCCCATCGATATCACGCACGTTACTTATAATGCTTAAATAAAGGTGTGCGCAAAAATTCAGCTTGATTAGAATTTTTTAGTAAACAAATCCTAATTTTACTGGACTAATTCTAAACAATTCAAACTCTAGCCATTTCAAGGCTAGATCAATGGAACTTCTTGATACTTTTGCATGGATGGAAAGGTTCCATGTCCTTAACAATTATGACGGTAAGGTCCTATCAAATTATACTTCTATATTCTTTGGCGTCAACATGAACTTGCCAAAAAAATTTTCTAAATTCGCGGTGTTTTGGGAAGCCGTCGCCGAGTTATTGATTAATGTAGCCGCCTGCGGTTTGCGGGGTTCGATAGAGTTATCGTTGCTCTAAAATTTTGCTAATGGGCATCGTTGCGGAAAATGACCTTATTCATGACGAAAACGCTGGGACCGAAAGACGGCGGCGCTCACAGTTTGGCGGTCCATTTTGACGGGAGAACGGTAGCGGCATGTGCCCTGAGCCCGCGTGCGAAAACCCCATCCAGATATCTCGTTGCGTTTTCCGCTGGTGGCCGTTTCCGTTCCGAAAAGTGTACACGATTTTAGCTTAAATTATGGAAAAATCGTAAATTTTTCAACGTAGATTACCTAGGAAAATTCAGCTGTTGAAAAGAGCATCACGAATACTGCTTGATAGTGGGGAACCGTTCCGATTGGGCTACGCAGTCCGCCGCCAGGGAGCGCAAAAATATTTTTTATAAATGGCTTAACTCCGCAACAATGCCACCTGATAAGGTGGGTTTGGGGGCGGTAGATGTGACCTTCTGCGTTCTATAAGATGGTATAGGTGAAACCCCAGGATGAAACCTTTCGGACGGACATAACAGTAAAAAACAAATTTTTGCATGGTCGCGATCGGCTTTTTGCCGACCGGTTGTTACAGCGATCCGAGGTCGATCCGCTTTTGCATGTACGCCCAGAACATGTGTCGGTACAACATATTGGGATACCGGCCTAGTACAACCACCCGCTCACAAACGCCCTGTTCAAAGCAAGAAATTGTAATTTTCAAGGGTATACAATTACCGACGTTACGGCTGTTGCTGAGGTGGCGCTAAAAACGGCCGACTAACTATATTTGTGCAAAACGTACGTGGATATATTTCTATTTGAATAAAATAAACCGAACAGCGATATCTTCATTCGCTGGCCAGTGGTGAACTTTTATAGTTAATAAACTTATTAATGTCCATAGGCCTCATAATAGGATAAGGTAGATGTTTAAGGCACTCCCTGTACCTACGCTGGTAGTGGACTGCATGTTGATTGATACACACAAAAAAAATATCTTGTTCTTGTTATAAAAACTTTATTTGTTGGTAAGGAGCGCCAAGTGAATTCAGCTTGCAAGAGAACAGTTCTATGCATTGCTGTTAACTTAAGACTGCTTCGCGCGCTAGCGGCGCGGGCTGTCCGCACAGGACAAAACCATTGATATAAAATAAAACCATTGACATAAGAAAAAATTAAACAAGACTCAACAGTAGACATGTCGTTGAATAGAACCAAAGTCAAATCCCACAAAATAGAATTAATCTTGTTTCAAAGGTATAAAATGTTAACGTTTTCGATGCCCACTTAGGATCATCCTCAGACTTATATATATAAGAGAAACCAGCAAAATTATAAATTAACAGATAAAAAACCATTGTGTAGGAAAAATATTAAAACATGTGTCACAGACGAAATGAATGAACTAAATGTTACAATTCATAACTAAGAAACTAAACATTTCACGGCAACGCCGAAATTAAATATTATTTAAATTTACTTTAAGTCATGATGGATAACATTATTATGAATTTAATTTAATGAAACCCAAAATTTGGGACAGCATTAAAGCAGATTAAAATTGTCAGGTCAAGTTCTTAGTTATGTTGTAACATTTAGTTCATTTTGTCTGTGTCACATGTTTTAATACTTTTACGTTAACATTTTATACCTTTGAAACAAGATTAAATCTATTTTGTGGGATTTGACTTTGGTTTATTCAACGACACATTTACAGTTAATATTAGATGCAAACATGCGCTCTTCCTGCTAAGTATTATCATTTGCGGAATTTATTTGTTAATACGGTTACTTTCGAAGCGTCGAGTGTAGTGTTTGGATACGGGAGACTCGTGCCCATCGAAAGGGACCGAGTCGTCGGAAGCTGTGCCGTAGGAGCACGCACACCACAAAGTCGCCTGATTTCCTTAAAGAACAGAAAAACTTTTGCATCCTTTGTACCCATTCATACTACCGTCTCCCCGCCCCCCTTAACCGCTTTCGCATTACTTCAGGGGGGTGCGGGCGTCCCTTACATACTAGCCATTCATGCAACGTGCACCGTAAACTAAGTGAAATACGGTCGTCTCAGCCGGGGTTCGACCAGGCGGCCAATCGGACCGCACTTCACTGTGACCTCGACTGAAAGCGCATATTCGCACTGCCCAATCGAGGTCCCTACACTCTTTGTACCTATCGGCGCTCGCCATTAGAAATGACTATTGCGACCACCCTTCACTCTCTAGCGGTGTCTGGGGAATGGTACGAAAAGTTATCCCTTTGTCATCATTCCCCTGTCCTTATAAAGATGTGTGCAAAAATCCAGCTTCATGAACATTTTTCGACAGATGAATTCTTATTTTCATGGACTAACGTTAAACAATTCAAATATAGTCATTTCAAGGCTAGCTTAATGGAATTTCTTGATACTTTTGCATGAATGGAACCTGTAATGCCCTTAACAATAATATCTATAAGGTCCTATCAAATTATAATTCGATAAGCCCTTTATTAATCAGGTATTAAATACTTAACATTTAGTGAAAATTTGAAGGTACTCATTCTAGCCGGATGAATCAAAAATAGACGATAAATTTCCAGAAACTTGTATATGGACATGTAAGAACAGAACCTAAAAATAACATTATTACTGTCTAAGCTAAAAGGAAGCTGAATTGGTCATCCCGGTACTTAAGTATCAATAGTACCTTCAATAATCTTGAAAATGTAAGACATAGTTCAGTGACTTCAAACTGGCTAAGTGATCCCAAAAACCCCCAAATCTATGCGTATGGACACATGAGTAGTTTCGTTAGATTCATACCAACATAATCTATAAAATCTAAATATAGATTATGGGTCCTTGAAAATGCGAGAGTCAACGTCACTTTTCTAATTTTAAATCAGTCGACTGACCTTCGAGTCGACAGCTACAAGGTGAGGTCGCTGCTCTTCAATTTGCATATCAGTATGTACATTTTAATGACCTCATAATCAAATAAGAGGGTGGAGGCGCCATAGTGTTCTGAAATTAACAGTACTTTCTCACTAGTGCCAAAATATTTGGCAACAATAAAGTTTAGTCTGTATTATTTTGAACTAACCCAATGACTTTGAAAACAGCTTTTAAGATATTAAATTTGCAGCTAATAGTTGTGCTATTGGTTACATCTATTTCATTTTCAGTGGGTGATCTAAGTTCTTACAAAACCACCCTATAAAATACAAACGACCTTGAGATTAAGTTTTAAGACATAATAATAATAATAATAATGATAATCTTTTATGATACACCCAAAATAACCTAACAAACCGAAATACATCAACTGCTACAAGGTCAGTTCAAATGCTCTTCTGGATGTTTTCGCGTGGACTAAATTTTCTGGGATAAAGAAAAGGCTTATCAAAGCTATACAATATCATATTTTCAATAGACGTCGTTCTATTATCAAATCAAGTGAGTGACTTTCAGAAGACAATTTTAAGGTCGCCTCGTTGTTTCAATAACTTTGAATTAACATGTTAGAATATTTTTGAAGCCAAAGTACCCGCGTGAGTTTGCAAAAGCAGATTTTAACTTTTTTTTGAATATGTGTTACGGGGTTTCTTCCGTTCCCTGTAGTTGTTTGGGATTTGCATTAATCAATCTCATTTATACATTTTAGTCTGCCTGTTTCACGTTACGTTCAAGATCCAGATTTACGTTTTTATTACGGGCAGAATTTTTAAAAGTTCGAATAAATAACGGATGAAATATTTAATAAATTCTTCGAATAGTCCTTCAAAGGCGTCCCCGTCCTCTAAAACGTACACATAACAATAACAAAAAAATATTGGAAACTGCCATCCGAGTAGGTACAATAATAAAAACGAAACAGAGACAACCTACACATTGAACAGCTCCCTAAAGGCTCTTTGCGTCAATACATTTTTGCATTCTAAAAGACTGGTTCTGGAAGGCGATGGAAAAATTTCAGATGAGTCTCGTTTGCTTAGTTGCTTCGATAAAGATTTGACCACTTAGGCTTTTGGTGACATAAATTACATTTTAATCGTAATCGAATTTACACGTACGATTTACACACTTTCATGTAATTAGCAAAATTGGATCTTAAACAAAAGCTAATTAAAACACTTTCACACAGCTACTAGAGATTGGTCTCTAACGGAAGTTATGTTTCAAGCTCGTTCCTTTTTGCCAAATTAGCTACAACTTTCAAGCATCAACAAAAAATTGTAAACATAACTAAGTCATTCAAAAACTAATTTTTTAACTAACACCACATTTTCATACAGATGTCGTAAAAAGGAACGAGGGTTACCATTGAAGCGCATCCATAAGCCGTTTTTTGATCATCCAACTACAACTTTCAAGCACGTATATAGAAACAAAAAAAAAGAGAGTTTGAGTATCCGTTGCACATTCAAGTGAAAGTTCACTACCTGGCCGATTACCCACTCGAATACCGATGAGAGTCATTCATTTACATGTTTTTGACTGCACTCCCATCGGAGCGATCTTGATTTAATTTATAATCCGAAATTTCTAACGAAACAGTAAGTACTACGTGAAGTAAAGATCAATTTATTTTGAAAGGAGCCTGAAACTTAGCAACGGCGTCCTCAAAATATTTTGACAGTGACGACTCATGTTTAGTTTGCGGAAGGCGAACATTGTTGTGCATACAAAATTATATCAGCCAATTAAGTCAGAAGACTATATATATAATATATATATATATATAACACGCCACACAGGGCCGTATCAGGAAAATAATTGATTTCTATTTCTATAGTGTGTGTGTCATTATGAAACATTGTTTATGGGTAAATCGAACAATCATACTAATACTTGTTTTTTTACAGGAACCCCAAAAAATGGTCAATGTGTCCGAAGCAAAATCATACAGCAACTCAAAGTGTAATCAAGACCCATTCATACAAATCCCACACGACTAACAATTGGAGTCCACCAGGTTGCCAAATGCTATGTTAGGGGCAGAGCATGCTAGTTTGAGTGCAGGCCGGCATCTTTTGGCCTGGGTTTTAGGTCAAACCGACGTATGGTACCTCTTGTACCGTTGCGCCCATTACGTCAATAAGGGCCAAGGCACAGCGGAGAGCAGCGTGTCCGTTTTAGACGATCTATTCGCCCTGGACGAAGAAAGGCACGACTCACCGGAGTATTTTGAAAATCATAGATGGGAGCTTGAACGAATAGGTAAGTAGCGAAGATCTGTTGCCCACCATAGAGACACAATGCTTTTGTCTAAAGAACGTTAAGCGTTCCCAACATGATACAGGTCGATCTAATAATAAATGCCACTGAAAACTAATTTTTCATAAACTTAATTTGCCCCAAATAGTCATGTCATGGGACCGCGGTGGTCGAGTGCGAGAACGCATTGGCCACTCGAGGACACAGTAAATGCAGTCGCTCCGTTGGGGCGATCGAATCCCGACTGGGGCGACGGCATTTGCTTAGTTAAGTTTAGGGTGCATGTTGCATGAATGTTTAGTATGTAAGGGACGCCCGCACCCCCCTGAAGTAATGCGAAAGCGGTTCCGGGGGGGGGG
>JABXWE010024696.1:0-16751 GCA_014611495.1 Limonius californicus | reverse complement strand
CTGTTGCCCGACAAATCAGAAGCGACATATACACGCCTTTTTCGAGCTATGAAGAATTTGGAGCCTTTATTATCACCAAGGACTGTTACTACCGATTACGAGAAAGCTATGAACAATGCGTTCAGGACAGAATTTCCGAATGCAAGGCTAAAGGGGTGCTTTTTCCACTTCACCCAGTGCATTTTCCGGAACATTCAAAATCGCGGGTTGAAGCAAAGGTATGAGACGGACGCAAATTTCGCGCTGCATATGCGAATGTTGTCAGCAATTGCGTTTGTCCCACCAGCATCGGTAGTTCATGTGTTTGAAACATTGGTTGACAATGACGTTTTCCCTCCAGAGGCCCAAGAAGTTATCGACTATTTCGAGGATACGTGGATTGGACGCCCCAATAGGAGACAGCGCCGACCACCACAATACCCTATTGAAATGTGGAGTGTTTATGAGACAATCTTGGAAGATTTACCTAAAACAAACAACTCTGTGGAAGGTTGGCATCGAGGATTCCAAGAACAGATCGGGGCGATGCATCCTAATATTTGGAAGTTCATTGATTGTGTGAAAAAAGAACAAAACCTGAATGAAGTCCGGATAGAGCAATATGTAAGCGGAGTCGAACCCCAACCGTCGAAGAGGAAATATAGGGATTGTGCTCGACGCATCAAAAATATTGTTGATCAGTATAATCGTGACAACATACTTGACTATATTAGAGAGATAGCCCATAATATATCGTATTAATTTTACTATATATGTATATTTGTTCTTTGACAATGTTCCCATTATATTAATAAGTTTTAAATTATATTATTTGATGGTTTTTATTAAAGATATTTTGATAAAATGTTTTAATGTTGTTGCGGTGTTGAGTAATTCGTTAATTTTAAAAATAAAATAAATAAAGATGGTTATTTTTTGTTGCGGTGAATTGTTGTTGCGGTGAATTGTTGTAGCGGTGAATTGTCGTGGCGGTGAATTGCGTTGCGGTAAACTGTTGGCGGTGAATTGCTGTCGGTGAATTGTTGGCGGTGAATTTTCCTAGACCCACTTACTTTTACTCAAAATCGCACTTTGACATCCACACAACTCAAAAATGAGCTACTAAATGTGAGACAAATTAATGTTAGTTCGAAAACGGTTAGAAGAATATTAAAAGAGGTAGGTTTAAAGCCAAGACGCCCAGCTAAAGTTCCTCGTCTTCTCCAAAATCACAAAACTCGTGGTTTGGAATTTGCCAGAATGCATGTTCCGTGGAATAACGACCACTGGAAAAATATTCTGCTTTCGAATGAGACTAGAATTCAATTATGGAAGCCAGATGGACAAAACCACATCTACAGAAGAGTTGGGGAACGGTACGACCACGATACACCTACACACGGTATGTCAGCAAATCTGCACTAAAAACGACTGCGCCGCGCACGACGTCATCTGCGAGACGTGCTACGAGACATTCACTCATTCAGCAAGCGATATACGTGGTTCCGTAGGTGTCGGTTTTTTACTATTGTTTTATTGTCGTCCTACCTAGGTAGTTATTGACTATAATTACTTTATAAGTGTGTTTAATTAAAGTAAATAAAATGGTTAATTGTGCAATTTGTGGTTGTACTAACAACAACAGAAATACTAGAGGCATGGACATTAAATACTTTCGGTTTCCCAAAAACAGCGACATTTCGTCCCAATGGGTAGTTGCTTGTCGTCGAGAAGACAAAATTAATTTAAAAAATGGTAAGTACGTATGTAGTTAATTTCTGTTTACTTATTTTCAAAACCAAATTCGCAAAATGTAGTTTTATGTTCTTAAATTAGGTAATATCAAATATGAATTTTATTTCGGTTTCTCTTTTAGCAACGATTTGTTCGATCCACTTTGAACCTCAGTGTTTTGATCTGCCTTTAAAAATGCGGCTATTAAATTACCAACCAAAAACTGCCCGACTTCTGAAAGATGATGCTATTCCAACACTCCACATACCTGCAAGATTTTCCACAGAAACAAAGTCAGCCCAGTCCCGATCTGCACGAATGGTAAAAAGACAGCACAATGAAGTGATTAAGAACTTGCTAATGGAAAATTCAATAAGCATCAACGATCAGCCCTTAAATACGTAAGTTCATAACTCAAAATAATTACAATAAAATTACAATAAGTAAAATTTTCAGATCTGAATGTCTGGATGAGATTGATGATAATGGAAGTGAAATTACGTTAATACAAGAGCTTGCCGCTGAGAAATTAGCCAACGAAGATTTAAAAAAGCAAATAAAAGAATTGCAAGAATTAAATGGTCAATTGATAAAGAAAATGCAAAAAGTTGAAAGCGAACGTGACGGTCTAAAACGTTCTTTAGAAACACTTTTCACGCCAGGACAACTAAAAAAATTAGTTCACGGTAACAAAACTGTACGATGGCTGCCAGAAGATATTGCCTCCGCTATCTCGTTAAGAAGTGTCAGCCCTAAAGCTTACCGTTTTTTAAGATTAAACGGTTATCCTTTACCTGCACTATCTACGCTAAGGACTTAGGCTGCTACTTTTAATTTAGATGAAGGCATATTATATAGTGTCTTGCCTTTACTTAAAGCTAAGGCTTTGGATTTAACACAAATTGACAAACTGTGTGATATCTTTCGATGAAATATTTGTATCGAATCGCATCGATATAGAAAAGAAGGATGAAAAAAAGGTTGGCCCTCACAAAACTTGCCAGATGATAATGATACGAAGATTGTTACAGACTTGGAAGCAGCCAATTTACTACAAATTTGATCAACCAATGACGTGTGACATTATTTATGAAATTTTTGTTAATCTCTACAATGTAGGATTTATTGTAGTTGCAATGACAAGTGATATGGGCCCTAGTAACAGAAAATTATTATCGGAGCTTGGAATTGGCTACGATAAAACTTGTTTTTTTGGACATCCATGTGATAATTCATTAAATATTTATGTGTTTGCAGATGCACCGCATCTAATAAAACTTGTTCGCAACCATATTTTAGATTCTGGATTAATTGTTGATAACGATATAATTAATAAGCTTGGTTTTCAAGTTTTATTAGACACTTCAATTTCGGAATTAACGCTTACCCACAAACTTACCCGGTACCATTTAGATGTTAAAGGATCCAAGAGACAAAAAGTACGGCCGGCTGTTCATTTATTATCAAATTGCGTTGCAAAAGCCATTGAGTATTTAGGAGGAAATGAACATTTACCATTAAATTATCCTTGGGAAAAAATTTCAAACGTAGTGCAAACATTTAATGATTGGTTCGATATAATGAATTCGAGATCAAAATTGGCATTGATTTTGATAAACAGAAAGAGATTTTAAACAAGACAACACAGCTGGTTCAATCAATAAGAGTAGGCAAACACCGGTCACTTCTCCCTTTTCAAAAAGGTATATTATTGTCAAACAGAAGTCTACTTGAGTTATTTCAGTATGTAAATAGCCGCTACAAAGTAGAATATCTTTTAACTACAAGGTTGAATCAAGATGTGCTAGAAAATTTTTTCTCTTACATACGTGGCATCGGTGGGGCAAATGACCATCCGCACCCACTTGATTTGAAGTATAGGCTGAAGTGGTTTATATAAAGGTAGCATTCGGATCTAAGCAGTCGCGACCTGGCAGTCACGGCCCGGCAGCCGCGACCCATTGCCACTGCTGTGCGGCGCTGCCACAAGCTTTCGGATACCAGCGACCTTGGTGGCCCGGGCAGCGACTGCCACGTGCAATAGTCAAGCAGGAGCCAGTGCGAACACAGTTGTGCATTCCGGTCGTGTTTTAAATATCAAAACTTTTATTTATTTTATTTTATTTTGTATATTATTTATTATAACTTTTAACTATTATGTCTGACAACTTAAATAAACGAAAGCGAGTACTCGTGGAGCGACTGATAGAGGACGAAGAAGAGGATGATGAAATAATGTTGCTACTTTCGTTAAAGAGGAATGAAATCGATTCATTATATACACCTCCAGAGTTGATGAGGGCAGCTATCAAATCCTGATAAAACGGCACTTAAATCTAAAGCAGCGCGACCATACTGCCTCCGGAGCGGCTCGGCGGCGCTGCCAAAATCGCGCTGTGGCCACGCCCCCCCGGCCGCGCTGCACAGTCGCTTGCATCGGAAAGCGTTGCATACAAATCCGTTTAAGCGGTGCGTGCGACCACGGTCGCGGCTGCCGGGCCGTGACTGCCAGGTCGCGACTGCTTAGATCCGAAAGCTACCTTTAGGGAAACATTCATCAGCAATTTTTACTAATAATAAAAATACTGAAGGATTTAAAGAACCGTGTCTTCTCCAGCCTTTAAGTTCACCAAGTGACAGCACTCAAGATATTTGTTTATCGGAAAGTGCTTTCGCGAAATTAAATATAACTTTTAAAAAGCAGGAAGAAGTGGAAGACGATTCAGAAATATCGCTGACCCAATGTTCGTTTATTGAGCCCTCCTATCCAGATCCCGACAGTGAATTCGATGATGCATGTATGGAATTTTTAAATAAATTTGATTTCAAAACAAGTGTCCATAAAGATGCGTTAATATATATAGCAGCATATGTGGCACATAAATATAGGGGAAAATATAACTTAGGTGAAGAAACAAGGAAATTAAATTTTAACAATGTAACGGACACCTGGCTAACTTTTATCTCCCGAGGAAATTTATTGTATCCGAATGATGACTTATTGAATGTCACCATGGTCTTATTAGAAAGGGAATTTGATAAAATGCACGGTGATTCTTTATCATATGAAAAACATTTATTTAAAGTTTTATGTGAAAAAACAATTGAACAACTTGATATCAAGGTGCAACAAGCAGTCCCGAAAGAAGTTATTTTGTGTTTGGCTAGGACAAGAACTTACATTAGGTTGCGCGATTTAAATAGAAAAATTAGTTTAGAAAATTGTCGTAGAAAATTAGATAAAAAAAATGTACAAAATAAAAAATTGATAATGTCTATGTTGTGTATTTTACCATTTGCAAGTTGAAGGGCGGTGTTTACACTTGACAATTTCTTGCATTTAGCATTAGATGTGTTTTCAGTAAATAAAAGCTGATAAAAACACATCTAATGTTTTTTATCCATAACATAATCAATATTGATAATTTCAAAAATTCTTTCGCGTCAGTAGATAGGTAAAACATATAAGAATTATATAAAATACTGATCATGTTTCCATCTATAGCCTTAGTCTCAAAACAATGAAAATAAGTTAGCGCTTAATGCAAGAAATTGCGAAGTGTAAACGCCGCCCGACTCGCAAGTGACGTCACAGTGTAAGAGAGAGATGGAAGTAGGCTGCGCGCTGACATACCGTGTGTAGGTGTATCGTGGGTACGACAACTGCAATCTCATACATAGCGTTAGCTTTGGAGGTAGCGGCATAATGCTTTGGGGAGGTGTTAGTTGGGAGGGACGCACCGAACTCGTAGAAGTGATTAGACGAATGACTGCGGATAGGTACATCGAGAACATCCTTCAGGATCATGTTTTGCCATATGTTGGCTATATTGGATATGAAAGATTCGTATTAATGCATGATGACGCCCGACCACATGCCGCTGGCATAGTGACTAATTACATCGATTCAGTCCAGATTCAAACTTTGGATTGGCCACCCTATAGCCCAGACTTAAATCCGATAGAGCACATGTGGCATGAACTACCACGCCGCATAAGAAAAAGAAATCCCGTTCCAAGTACAATAGAAACTCTTCGGTTTGCAGCACAATATGAATGGAACGCAATTCCTCAAGAATACATTCCAACTCTACTTAGTAGCATGCCGAGAAGGATGGCTGCAGTAATTAGAGCTTGAGGAGGGAATACTCGTTACTAACTATGCTCTTCTTTTAATCAAAACACTAAGATTTTGCCATCACAATAGCAGTTAAGTTTAATCTAAATATCCTTAATTTTTGTAACATTTAGCATTAATTTTTTTTCACAATTTTCTTCTGATACAAATTTAATAATGTTCTCTTAAAATATTTAAAATGAATTGTTCTTACTAGTACAGAGTGTTTAAATTGTTTGAATCATCAAAATTTATTTTTTCAAGAAGAAATTATTAAAAGTTTACAATATTCGATAATTTTGTCCATGAGTGTACTTAGGCCTTGGCAAAGATGTCTACTTTATCATTAATTTATTGCAAAAATCCACACCTGCAAGACTCACTGATGATTTAAACAAAGTAATCCAATTCAGCAAAGCCTTACTTGGTCAGAATACAAAAAGGCAAATACATTAAAGCATTTAATATCGTGCACTCCAAATGGTATTATAAATTTCATATTCACTGGCCTCGGAGGAAGAGCATCTGATACCATAATAGTTGAAGAAAGTTGTTTTCTTGAAAAACTTCCACCTGGAGCTGCTGTTAGGGCAGACCGAGGATTTAAACATATTGAGTATTTATTAATAGAAAGAAAATGTTCATTGATACGACCTAAACGATGAAAGAGGACCTACTAAATAAACAGATATAAATTAGTACCTATCAATATAACTAATGAAATAATTACATTAAAAATGTACCTTTCTCCCAATTTCTTCCACTGTCTATAGTCTTGAAAAAGACCGTTTTTATTAACCTAACAAGCAAAAAGAAACATAAAACCAAGAAAACGCAGAAGTATAAGCACCACCAAGCAGAGGAAAGCAGCTGATCTACTAAGTGACGTCGAGCCGGTCAAGCATGCTCAGATGCGTTTTTAAAGTGATTTTGAATTTGTAATTATTCTCAAGTTTCAATTTATTTATACTCCCTATATGTACATATTTTTAGGAAAAAAAATTACTACGGGTTATATTTATAATAATTATTTCATATTATGCCCAGTTTACCAGGATTTTTTTGATGTGCAAGTACCCTATTGCCTTGATCTAAATGTGATTTTTCAAATCTATTAGGAAACACTTGGCATGCGATAAACGAGTCCATAATTCTTAGCAATTTTAGGAAAACCTGAATGTAACCCGTAAATACAGAAGCAATTCTAAAAGCTATTTCTGCCTAAGAACTTAAACACTGTTTGGAACTTCTCAGTGGTATAAACAACAACGTTAATTCAGAACAGAATCATAATAATGACTCTGAATATAATGAAAATTTAAGCAACGCTAATTTCACAAACGCAATTGAAACCAAGTTTGTATCTTCCAACACACGAGAAGATCGTTCTGCAATAAATACACCAAAAACTGCCTCAACTTTGAAATTTATTTTTAACTTATATTGCAAACCCGACTCCCTTATTGCAGCTCAATGGCGACAACTTCCTATTATGAATGCACTACGTTTAAAGGACTGCATTCAGTCTTTAATCACAAAGAAAGATACTCTCTTACTTAATTCCAACAAATAAACATTATAAAGGGTGTTTTCTAAGCATGATCGAACTTCCGATCGCGGTGGTTGTGAAATCAGTTGTCAGTTTGCGCGCTATTAGTGACATTTGTATTCAGTGTAGTGTGACAAATCATCATGAATAGACTCACGCTTAGACAACGCTATCAAATTATTCAAATTTACTTTGAAAGTCGTCGATTCGCAAAACGTATAGACGACTTCGTGAATTTTACGGCGCGCATAATCGTCCATAGAACAAGCCATCCGTCGCATTGTGGATAGATTTCGTACCACATACTCTCTCAAGGATGCAAGAGCACCAATACGTCAAAGGAATGTGCGTACTGAAGAGAATATTGCCGCTGTAAACGAAAGTGTGCAAGAAAATCCAAAATTATCGATTCGCGGTCGGTCGCAGCAGTTGGGGCTTTGTCCGTCCACTACGTGGAAAATTTTGCACAAAGATCTTGAACTACATCCATATAAGATCCAGCTGGCGCAGGAATTAAAGCCATAAGACCATCGATTGCGTCGTTCTTTCGCTGATTGGGCTTTAGAGTAGTTGCAAGGTGACCCGTTGTTTTATCGCAAAATTGTGTTCAGCGATGAGGCGCATTTTTGGCTTAACGGGTTTGTTAATAGGCAGAATTGCCGGATATGGAGTGATACCAATCCAGAAGAGATTCTACAGACCCCATTACATTCAGAAAAATGCACCGTTTGGTGCGGTTTACACGCTGGTGGCAGCATCGGTCCTTATTTCTTTAAAATGAGGCTGGAGCTAACGTTACGTCAATGGGAAACATTACCGGACAATGATCAATGAATATTTTTTTCAAAATATGGACGGCATTGTTCCCGACGAGATGTGGATGCAACAGGATGGCGCTACGTGCCATACGGCGAACGAAACTATCGACTTATTGCAAACAAGATTTGGTGATACGTTGATTTCAAGAAATGGACCTGTCAACTTGCCACCCACGTCCTGCGATGTGACGCCTCTAGATTATTTCCTATGGGGCTACGTGAAGTCATTGGTTTATGCTAATAAACCAGCAACACTGGACGCCTTAGAAGCCAACATTGTTCGTGTGATTCATGACATAACGCCACCATTGCTCGAAAAAGTAACCCAAAATTGGACTGACAGAATGCGCTTCGTCAAGAACAGCCGCGCTGGCCATATGCCTCAAATCACTTTTAAACATTAATGCCATGTATTGATATTTCACATAAAAATTGATTTTTTATCAAAAATTATTTTTTGTGGTATTTATTCAAGTTTAAAGTTCTATCGGGCTTAAAAAACACCCGTTACGAGATTGATGCAAGAAACTGTCACTTCAGAAAATGCACGACATTGTCGCCGTGAGAAAAAATGTGCAGCGCCACCGTGTATTTACAAGTTTACCTTATTTCGAATAAGACGAACAAAAATAGTGTTAAAAAGACTGATTTCTTTAAAAAAGATGAACAAAAGCAGAGAAAATTAAGAAACACAAACACGCGATAACCTGTCAATTTGCTAGCTACTTTCACTTTTGTCACGGAAGATAGAACGCCGGCAGGAGTTGTGGGTATTGGCTTAAACTTTTACCGCCACAGATTATTAAAATTAGTAGGCATATTCTTCGATGGACTTGTTTGGTTGGCGGTGCTGTATAGCGGTATAGCAGCTTATTGTATTAGCGTTCGCTCAAAAAATGGTGATGGGAGTAATTCTCACCTGGCTTTCAGATGCAGCCATCTGCAATTTGTGGGTCTATTACAGAAAAACTTGTCAACATTCTCAATTAGATGTAACCTTATGAAACTACACCAAAAGGCGCAAAAAGAACCTCAAAATAATAGTTTAGCCTAAACCAAAATATAGTATCAGGTGGATTCCGATACGACGATCATGTTCTAGTAGTTAAATAAACATACATCCTACACCAGATTTTAAAAACGCCCTATTTAAGACAAAATTAAACCATTTTCAGATCATTTTCCTCAATATCAAGCAACTGTTACAGTTTTACTCTAAAACCATTGCTGAATAGCAAAAATAGACCATTTTTAAAGTATATTTCTAATCCACATTTTTTAAGGCCCTCTATTTTTAGTTAAAATACCCCATTTTTAAAGCAAAATTAGTAGACCAGATTATTTTAGACCATTTTTCTTCAATTTTCATTCACTTTTTAGCAATTCATCGTCTTTTTAAGCCCTCATTTCAAATTTACTGCAATCTGGTTTTCATTGTAGAGTAATATTGCCGCTGATAGTTATGCGTCATAAGGTTTACATGAGATTTGCAGTTTGCACTTGACGCTGCAAACCGGCTTCTAACAATTTTGCCAGCGCGGCGATCCTCGAGACGTAAGGGTATAGTGCAGAAATGCGTGGAGGCAGGTTCATTTTTCAGTTGTAAACCGAGATTGTTTGGGTGTGTGTACTTGTGTATTCTGGCGTTTTCAGCGCCGCGTAGGGCAGGATAATGCAGTAATAATTGTTGAAACTAGTAAATTGTTTGAATTTATTTAAAAATCATAAGGTAAAGATCAGAATTTTATTTTTAATAGTTCAGTAATGTTTTTCTCTTATATTATATTAGGGTGGAGAATGAATTCCGTGGATACTTTATCAAAGAAAACGTTTTCTCCATCATCTTCGCCACAAACTTTGCCGCAACCTCCTGCACAATCGCTGGATTGGAATGAAGCTGAGGTCCCACCTCAAAGATTTACTTTTACAAAGCATGCAGGTTTGCTCGTAGATGTAAACAATTCAAGAGAACCGATTAAATATTTTAATTCTCTTGCGACCGATGAGTTTTTTTATATGCTCTGTACAAGTGCAAACAAACATGCAATTGACTTTATTGCACTCAGTCATGGGGAAGAACCAAGAATTGCCCGTTGGGTCAATGTGACACCTATGGAAATGAGAAAGTTTTTGGGATTAGTCTTTCATATGGGGACAATCAAGTTAAATAGGATGAACGATTACTGGAAAAAACATTTTAATTTACAGTGTTTTTCATCCTTTATGATCCGAAATCGTTTTTTGATCACTCTTAGATCTTTGCAGTTTGAAGATACAGAAACTCAGGAGCCTCGGACTCAGTATGGAAAAATTAAACCTCTAGTAGATTTTTTTAACAGAAAAATAATGGAACTTTATTATCCAGCAGTCCATGGTTTTGTGGCGAGGCCGACTAAAATTTCGCCAATATATACACGGTAAGAGGCATAAATTCGGAATAACATTATACCAAGTATGTGAACCAAATGGTACTGCGCTCAAAATAATTGTTTATACAGGATCAGCTAATCCTGAGTTATCTGGTACTCAACACACAGAAAAAGTCGTACAAACTCTTATGAAAGAATATTTAAATAACGGCCATTCCCTTGATATGGACAACTATTATAATAGCGTATCACTGACTAAACAGTTACTGCAAAGGAAAACTTACGTGACAGGAACCTTACGGTCAAATAGAAAAAGGTAATCCTCCAGAAATTGCAAAGAAACTTAAAAAAAGGGAGAACTAGTCGTGCAATATAATTCAGAAGGTATATGCGTCGTAAAATGATAAGAGACGAGACATGTTAGCAATTTGCAGCGAATATAACACAGAAATGCAACATGTTCAGCGTGGTCAAGATAAAATAAAACCTATTCTAATAAATAGATATAGTAAGTTCATGGCTGGTGTTGATCATCTTAATCAAATGTTGTCATACTATTCTTGTGAACACAAAACATTGATTTGGTATAAAAAATTGGCAATGCATATATTCCAAATAATGATACTGAATTCATTCTACCTAAGGAAATCACAACAATAAAAAAAACTT
Organism: Limonius californicus; assembly: GCA_014611495.1. Taxonomy (NCBI): domain Eukaryota; kingdom Metazoa; phylum Arthropoda; class Insecta; order Coleoptera; family Elateridae; genus Limonius; species Limonius californicus. The sequence goes on along the minus strand of JABXWE010024696.1, from coordinate 5,516 downwards.
TTATGAATATAGATTATGGGCCAGATTCAGAGCCCTCCCTAATTCTCCACTCACACTCAACTTGTTAGTCACTAATTTCTCATTCAAGTTAGTACTAATCTTCCTCACCCTTACTTTTCATATTCAGAGACAGTGAGAAATGAGTGGCAAACCTGAGTTAGATTTGAGTGTACTATCTGTCAAAAATTTCATTAGGGGAACAATTGGTAGTGAAAATTTTACTAAAAAATGCATAGGCAACCCTGAATGTTACTAAACTGCCAACTTCACGAGTCATTCGTCAGATACGGTACGACTTAACCTAATTTTCTTGAGCGTTGCAGCGTGTCCGTTTGTGGTGGTCTTTTGCTAGCAAAATATTTTAATTTGTCGTCATTCGTTATTTATATTCTTAAATTTGTTTTCGTTGTTAAATTTGTTCTTGTTGTTAAAGTTGTTTTTGTTGTTAGTTGTTTAAGTTGTTTTGTTCGTTTAGTAACTAGTTGTGTGCACGTGTTTTGTTTGCTATTAAGAATGAGTGGTAGTAGTAAGAGAAACTTTATGGGCGGGGAGGAAAAAGAGTTTTTAAAGGAAGTTGTGACTAAATACAGCCACATCGTAGAATGTAAGAAGACCGATGCTGATTCGGTAACGGGAAAGAAAAGAATTTGGAAAATTATTACGGATGAATTCAATGCTGTAGCAGAGCACTGTAATGTAAGTATAGTTTTGTTTATTAAATAAGCAGAAGATTAATTTAAATCGTGTGGATTTAAAACACTGAAATGTTTGTAGAGAACTCCAGAGCAATTACGGAAATGTTGGGAGAACATGAAGAGCCGTCGTAAGAAACAGTTGAGCCAAGAAAAAATTCAGAGAATGGCAACAGGTGGTGGCTCATATAAACCACCTGCTGGGGACGATTTCATGGACGATGTACTCTCCACCGTCGATATAGAGCTGAAGGATGCAGTTGATAGCGACACATTAATGTCGAATGCAGCGGACACATCAGTGTCAGCTGAGAGCCAGGAGGACAGCTTTACTCCAGACTTGCCGTTATTTCCAATTATTGAGGAAATAGAAATACAGGGTATGATAATACAAGTATTAATAATTTAAAATATTGTGATTATATGTTTTGGTAATTTATTAAAATCAGTCTCAAGATTTATTCAGCCCTGTTCTAATTTACTAATCTTTAAAAGTTAATGCGTTGTTATCACGCCCTATTATAGGTTTTTTTAAATGGTATAATGACAGTGGGCCCAAATGGGGCTGCATTGCATTTGATTAAAATATGCCTTAATTCAAACTAAAAAATTTTCAGATGTAGAAATACCGTAACCAACGCCAAGCATCGCTTCCCCTAAAAAGAAGAGTGGATTTTGTAGAGGTACCGCCATTGAAACAGAACTTGCGGCACGGGAAGAGCGGACCGACAGGTTGCGAATGCAAGACGAGGAGCTTTATTCTCTTCAGCTGAAAGAACAGCAGCTGAGAGTACAAGAAGCCAAAGTGAGGTTGGAAATAGCTCAAGAGTGTCTCAAGCAGAGAAAATAAAAACTGCTAAATTAGAAACATAAATAAAATATTTCTTTAAAAAATTACGTTTTATTTAAAAATTGTAGGGTATAATAAATAAATGTTTTCTGCATGAATCCAGCTTATCCATAATCCATAATCCACGAAATAAAACAAAAAAAAATAATGAATACAAAAATTACTCTATTAATGTGCAAAATGTCGTAGTATAAAAGCTTCTCGAATAGCATTTCCTCGCATTTGAATGGGAGCAGGTGGATTAGGTACAATATTATTTGCAATAAACTGTTCTTCGACAAGCTGCTCTCTTTGACTTATTGCTATGTTGTCAAGTACAGCTGTAGCTGCAATTATTCTTGTTACGCTTCTCAAGTTATATTGTAAGGGATTTGTTAAGCAACGGAATCTGGCTTTCCAAATCCCAAACGTGCGCTCAACCATATTTCTTGTCCTAATGTGGGCAAAATTGTACCGATTTTGCCCTCTAGTTGTTGGGTTTAACACCGGAGTATACAAGTATCTTGTTTGTGCATATGCACTATCGCCCAACAAAATACCAGTAAGTCACCACGTTCTAGGCGCATACAAACGGAACTACTGTTAAAAATTCTGCTGTCATGTGCTGAACCTGACCAGCGAATAACAATGTCCTGGATTTCACAGCAAGGCCCAGCTACTACTTGAACATTTAAAGACATCCATCCTTTGCGATTCCGATAAACTTCAGCGTTTAGGGCCCCAGGGCTCTTTATTTCTATATGGGTACCGCCAACACAGCCAATAATCCCAGGAAAACCAGCAATTGAAAAAAACCTATTTTTAGTGGTACGATAATCATCATTATTTGAAAATTTCACATGTTGTGCAAGATTTTCTGATAATTGCTCACTAACTTCGTGGATTATCCTTGATACCGGTGACTGGCTGACGGAGACAATATCACCACAAACCCTCTAAACCTAAACAAACATAATTATAATCCCATAAAATTTTCAACAATTAATAAGAACATACCTGGTAGCTTCCAGTTGCAAAAAAACGCAATGCTGAATACAGCTTTAAAATAGGCGGTATTGGAAGTCCCTGATTATTTGGGTTTTGGGCTTGCGGATATGCCATCGGCAAAAGTATCTCTACGATAGAGCGCCTCGAAAATCGCACTCTCTCTAGAAGCTCAGTGTTTGAGTACCTTTCTAGCGGATTGAGGTTATCTCGCAAAATATTTCTATAAAAATAGATTGGATATAAGTAAATTACAATTTTTTTTAGATCTTTCATGGTATATATTACCTAGGTACTGGTAAATAGACATCTTCATCAATATAACGAATGAATTCCAAAAAATCATCATTCATCATGTTTAGTAGGTACACAATTAACATTAAAAACTACCAAATCAAAATAAATTAACAGAATTTTCGTCCAAACTTATATAATTTACCATTCGTGTTAACCGTTAGTGAAGCTTTATTAATAATAAGGATACTCCAAGCCTGACTAAAATCTCACTCATTTGTCACTAACTATTTAGGGACTGTTTAGTCACTCATTTCACGTTTTTCATTTATGAATGCCATTCGGCGGTGAGGTTAGGGAGGAATTAGTAAGCAATGAGTGTGAGTGGAGAATTAGGGAGGTCTCTGAATCTGGCCCTATATGTGATTGAGAAGCTGCTTGGGCCCCTACCACCAGAGCCATTACCACAACTTAGGATAACTCACCTTCCTTAACAATGCCCTAAAAATGAGGGTGGTAGTCGAGTCAAAAGAAGATGCCAAATTTGCTGGGAAAATAAAAATGTGAGAAAAGATTCCATTTATTATTGTTCGTTATGTCCCAATCAACCTGGACTTTGTTTATCAACTTGCTTTAGGTTGTTTCATTCCAAAAACTGATGTTTTATGTATGCTGCTCGTTTAATTTTTAGTTTATCTTGGTTGTTTCGCACCAAAAACTGATGTTTTATTTATGCTGTTCGTTTAGTTTTTAGTTTATCTTGGCTGTTTCGCACCAAAGAGCTTATTTTTTATTATTTATTTTAGAATATGTTTTGTTCACAGAATTTTGTTGTTTACGTACCTACTCACTTTTTAAACCAATGTTTATTTTATATAATATTATTATAATAAATTACAAAAAATATTATTTTTTTTAATTTTCAGGGTCAAACGCCCCTAGGGCGGTCTCGGGCATACAACCAAGTAATCAACTTGCGCTGTGCCCTGAACGCCTCTGGGGCGTTTTTGTTTTTTTTGTGTAAAAAAAAAGTATAAAAACCCCATACATTACCTGCTAAATAGCCACCACTGACAACAAATTAAAATGCTAAAAAAAAAGAAGGTGGCACTAAACCCACCTACATATCCTACGTTGGGCAGTGAATGTGTTAATGCAAATCTCCACCCACCTTAAAAAATGTTCGAGTTGTGTTATTAGTTCTGCTTTACGTGGTTGTTATAAAGTGTGGTGCTTTAAAATTATAAATAACTATTTAAAATTCTTAAAGTATCATTCACATAAGATTAGTGTATTTGTTAAGACATGCGCACTAATGTTGCAAGACAGTCTGGTAGTGGTGTTATTAAGGATCCTTGGGTTGGTAGGTAGTAAGTTGGTACTGCTGAAGTGTGACATTTGTCAATAGTTAAATTTAGAATTGTGTTTGTGTTTGGAGCAGTTTGGGGTTCGTTTATTTGTTTTATTTACTTTTACGGCTACGTTCGTCTTAACGCTTTAGTGCCCAACGGTACTTGTAAGTACCATCGATTTTAACCCTTAACTGGTGACCCTGGGTCTGTGAGAGCCACTGCAATAAACAAATCCACCCCACTCTTAAACTGTAGCAAGTGTCGGTTCGCCCAGCCAGGTACAAGCGTCTCGGTCACGCGAGCTCTAGAATTCGCGCATGCGCAGAGGCGTACATGTGATCCCGCCAATTGTTTGTTTTGTTTGTTTGTTTGTACTTTTCAATTGACTTGTGCTGGTGTAGTGTTTTGTAATAAAATAATTATTATCGTCGAGCGTATAATATTTTTAATCTGCATAATGTCGACAGTGTGTATTGAATGCAACAAACGTTTTTCAACATTATCAAATTTACGGGTTCACGTAAAGAGAAAGCATCCAGGTAAATTATTTTTTAGGTTAAGCTTCAAAGTTGATTTAAAATAATTTGTTTATGCTTTTAGATAAATTGGACATTTTATGCCCTGCCAAACTCCGTCAATCGGTGGCTAATTGTAGTTGCAATAAGTGCAACAAGACATTTACATACAAAAAAAAATCTATTACTTCATATTAGAAATAAACATGCAGGTTAATAAAATACACTGAACTTCATTACAAGAATAATTCTTATGAGGCCAGTATGACACGATAATAAATTTTCTGTAGATTAACTTCGAATTATTGTGTTGTATATCATTAAACAATTTATACAACACATATTTTGTTTGCGAAATTGTACATAAACGATGATAAAATAATGTTTGCAATGATTTAAAATTGTTTTTAATAAATATTTTACAGAAAGTTTTTTTTATCGTGTCGTACTAGCCTGTGTAGTACGTATATTATAATTTCTATAATTTACAGGTAAACTGACACCAAAAAAACCATTGAACTGCACCCTGTGTGAGTATTGCAATGCAACCAGAGAAAAATTGATAAGTCATTGTCACGGTATCCACAATATTCAAATTGAGAATGAAAATCAGGAGTTTCCTTCTTTTGATCAGTTCCAATCGTGGAAAGTTAATGTAGAAGGGGAAACTTTATCATCTTTTATTCAAACGCAACAATCATATAAGTCTGAACATTATACAAGGATCAAGTATACCTGCCACAGGTCAGGTCAGTTCACGTCAAGAGCAAAAGGTGTGAGGCACTTGAAGACACAAGGGTCCATCAAAATTGGTGGATTTTGCCGAGCTAGCATGGTTGCAACTGTAAAGGAAGGAAGCTGTGAAGTTGCTTTTATAAAAACTCATGTA
>JABXWE010024695.1:0-26030 GCA_014611495.1 Limonius californicus | reverse complement strand
GAGGAAAGACATCAAGGCCATAGTAGGCCTCTTAACAGGCCATGGCCATCTGAACAAACACCTAACCACATTGGGAATCAGAAACGATGCCCTCTGTCGGAAGTGTAAAACAGAAGAAGAAACCTCTATTCATGTACTCTGTCGGTGTGCGGCGCTTGCCACTCTCAGATTCAGGGTCTTCGGGGTCTAGTTTCCAGAACCTGAGGACATTCGAAGAGCCCCACTGAGACAGATTCTGGCCTTCATCAAAAGGTCGGATCTGCAGTAATGAGGCACGCAACAGACAGGATGCACAATGGATCAAAAGATCTGAGTGCTGCACATCTGCACCCTGTCAATTTAGAAATAGAATAGAAATGCGGTCCGATCGTCCGCGTGGTCTAACCCCGGCTGGTCGTCTCGACCATATTTCACTTAGTTACGTTTAGGGTGCATGTTGCATGAATGTTTAGTGTGTAAGAGACGCCCGCACCCCTTGAAGTAAAACGAAAGCGGTTCCGAGAGGGGAACGGTAGCATGAAAGAACGAAAAAAAGTATCATTTTTCGTACAGAACTGTACCTTTTCAAAAAATTGAGTAAACTGCGTTATGTAGGTATTTTTAAATTATATCGGAGCAGTGTTCTTTAAACAATAGTATTTATTTAAACATTCTAACTTTTCGATCATAAATTTGGCTTTATATATAAAAAAAACACTTTAGGGTAATATTAGAGTTTTATAAGATATCATTTTGGTTTAATTTTACGAATTTTAAATTTCTACACATTATTTTTTTACGTCTTTTTTTCCATTCATTCATACTACCGTCCCTCCCCCCGGAACCGCTTTCGCATTACTTCAGGGGGTGCGGGCGTCCTTTACACACTAAACATGCAACATGCACCCTAAACTTAACTAAGCGAAATGCGGTCGCCCCAGCCGATCGACTACATTTCGCTGTGACCTCGAGTGGCAACGCGTTCCCGCACTACTCCACTGAGGCCCCTTTCTTTCTACGCCTAGAAATTACCTAAATTTCGCAGTAAATTATGTGGGACCTACTAGGGATTGAATCAGCGTTATTCAGAAGATTATTATTTGTTTATTATTGGTTAAATATTTAGTTTCCCGAATTCAGATAAATAACTTGCGAGTACTTTGTGAATTCAAAACAGCTAAGTTGGAGACGGAACTTTGAAAACTGAAATAATTTTCTAAATAAAATTAGCAACTAGTTTTGAGAATGAAAAAGTTACGGTGAACTAACTGATTTGCCATTTTGAACAAAGACGTAGGATAAATTGTATAAGTGCGTGTTGCATAAACAGTGTAATACGAGTAGGAACTTCTTTTTATTGTGGGTCATGCGGTATAAATCGAGATACATAATGTTCTTTGAACTGATGAATATGATAACTAACTTGTACTAGGAGACGTTTATGTAGTCAATGCTGCTGGTGTTGTTTATTTGTATTCATGTTTACTTGCTAATAGGTAAAAGTCGTACGGATCAAGTACACAATACACTCTCTTCTTGGAACTTGCTTAACGATAAACGAGTAGGGCCCCACAAAAATCGCAACTTAAGGGACATTTAAAAAAATAAACAAAATAATTTTCTTTTAATCACTCTTGGGAAAGAAACCTTACAATTCCTAAAACATACCTCACCCGAGCAGTTCAACTACATTGCTCTGCTCTAAAGCTTTGATTGAAATTATAGGATATCGGTCGGTTAAAGTATGTGGACAATTTGTGACACCATCCAGTTTTGATAAAGGACGTTATCGGTATTTTTTAAATGATATTTTTTCAATTTGCTCTGCACAGTTCACAATCAAATTTATAGCAAAATACTAACTGTATAAGAGGACAGCAAAGAAAAATTTTGCTACTGTAAGGAATTTCTGTAAAAAGTCGTAGATAAACAAGCTTTTAACAGAAACTCAGAGAATGAAACTTCTTATGATGAATCTTGACAATGAAACATGAATTCAATAAGAAATTGGGGATTATTTAATAACAAATTTGCTAACCGGAAACTAATTACGAGTTTCTTCTTCTTCAAATGCCCTCTCCGTTATGAAGTTTGGAAACCATTATGGCTGCATCCAAATTTAAATTATGAGTTTAATAGCAAGCAAAATCATGAAAACGTATAAGATTTTTCGACAAGTAACCCTCATAAATTATGAGAAGACACCTAAGTGAATGCTCTACTTACTGTGAAAGATAATTCACATACTATCATTCGGAAAATTCGACAGAATAACAACATTCGTTATACGTACTACAGTCTCTAAAATTTAGAATACAGAAGAGTGGTAGTTTTACAAAATTAAATTAGTTGAAAATCACTTAAATCTAAGTGCGGTTTCGCGCCGATACAAGCGAAACCTGCAATACTTACGTCTACGGAGAACATTATTTATTAATACGAAGCATATTCAACTGATACTCATCTTTAATCAACTTAGCCTTGAAAACAAATGCAATAATTCAAATGAGGTTTGTTAATGTTAGTAGTTTTTGTAAGCTACACATTAATAAGTTTTTGGCATTTGAATGTGATTCTAACTTTTAAACCTCTGAAATAGCGTTTGTTGTTGAAATTCGTCCAAGTCCAAGTACAATTTTTATGCGCTGAGGTTTATACAGCTGCAAGCTGCCTTCCTGTATTCAAACGCCATCGCATTCTGTCATGGGCATCGTCCTCTTCTAAACCCCGAGTTTGCATATATTTTCTTATCCCTTCATTCCACGATCTTCTGGGTCGTCCTCTTTTTCTCCTTCCCGGAGGCATGTAACGATTTTCGCGCCTAATAGAAGGAAACCCCTAATACATATTTAGTTATTCACATGCTTACAGGACTTGTTAATATTTAAAAGGCGGTTTCCGGAAATAGGACAGTTGAGTATTGTCGTCTTACCGGATGTAAATTCGTGAATAGTGATCTATTCTTAGTGTATTCTTTGGAATTCATTTTCCGATTTAGAGTCGCTACATGCAGGAGCTCATTTTCCTATAGTTGGAGGAGAGCAAAAGCTCCAGGAATTAACTTTCCGATCTAGAGATTTTTCCGGTCAAGAAGATAATCTTTTGTATGCCAGTTTCCATAACTGGTGAGTTAGTTAATTATAGAAAGATTTGTTCAGTCTTAAGTCTTCCCCGAACTTTAATATTAATTTCTGATGTATTAATTTAGGCAAAATTCGCTCGGTGGAATTCCCGTGAATAAGGTCAACTAAATACGCATATATAGACGAGTACCTTGGGAAAGTTTTACAAGGTCGACCAGATGCGCTTGGCCTCAGTGATAAGAATTTTTGGAACCTGGCCGCAAAGATAGTCGTTTCCACTGCACAAGGGAATTGATTTTAATATTATTTCGCTGTAAACTGTTATTACGTGTCCGTTATCTACAATTGCATTATCTGCGAGTCAGAATAATTTAATTGATTGATTGTGTTAAGGGATTGTAATCTTGGGGGTATAATTGAGGGAATTTCTAGACGTTAATTAATATTATATTATCAAATTTAATGGGAGAACAATTTTACGTACATTATATATAGGGTGCTCAAAAGTTGGATTATATTGCGTTTTCAGGGTTTTGATTGCAGTAAGGTTTTTCTTGTCGGTTTACGATTACGCATTTCCAAGAACTGAGGAGGCCTCCTTCGTCGTATTATGCGCTAAAATTCTGTTAATATAAGTTTATTCTGGGGAGCGCAGTAATTATCCTGAGTTTGTTTGAGTCTTGCCCGGTTAATTTGTTTATGTTATTACCCGAACGTAAGATTGGGACTGCTATTTGCAATCTTATTTATTTTTGCAGAATTATAACTTGGGGATTTGTGTCTTATTTTAATTTAATGAGATTTTGGTTGCAACTTGTCTTTTATTTTATGACGAAATATCTAGAACTAAGTCTACCTAAAGCATGGATAAGAGATATAAAGGTAGGTAATTATCTATCCTGAGGTTCGACTTCCCATTTACCATCTCGGACGAAGTTAGTACATTATAAGTCGGTGGCGCCTATAAATTAATTGTTGGAACCTACTCTTTCTTCGATTGGGTTTCCGGAATACTAACTTTTATCAACTTGGTAATTTTCTATCTAATCTGTGGCGTAGTTTCGAAGTGTTTTTTTGTAATTCAGCTAATTTTTTTTAAGTAGTAAAGATTAAAGGCATGAAAGGCATCCATCTAAATACTCTACTAGGCCATCTATCCCCCTCCATTCGGATCAGGTGTCTGAAATATTGTAAGCCTCTTCTTTCTATTCTGACCAGAAAAGTATCCTGTGCTTTCATTCGCCTCCTAATTGCTTCATTTGTAATTCTGTCTAATTTCGACAGTCTGGAGCTACGTCTTAGGTAGTCTATTTCTACGGTATTAATTTTTCTTCTAGTTGCAGAATTAATCGTCCATACTTCGCATCCATAACATAACACTGATTCAACGAGACTTTTCGCAGTATGCTTTTTCACGTTTTGAGATATATATGAGTATTTGTCTTACCAGATTGAGTTTAAGCAACCAACAACTTTTTTACCTTGTTCTATTCCGTTTCTTATTTCTATTGCGCCTTATACTTCTTTTGTAATATTAACTCCTAAGTATTAAAATTGGTCTACCTGTTTTATCGGTGTGTCATTATCCAAGAGTACTATAAATCTGGCTTCCGAATGTATGACTAAGTATTCAGTTTTAACAATATTGATGTTCAAATTCCATTTTTCATATATTAGATGCAGTTTTGCGAAGCATACATTCTAGGTCATATGAGTCTTGCGCTAGTACGACTTGGTCATCTGGAAAGTTAAGACTGAAAAGGTATTGTTCCCCATTCTATGAACACTTCTTCTCCAACCCTTTAAAATTATTCTAAGTAAATGTTGAATAGAAGGGGGGACAAACTGCAAGCTTGTTTGAGTCCTTTGGAAGGTTGTATCGCTTTGGACACTTTTCCGCCATTTTTGACATATGCTTTATTATCCATATACAGAGGTTTAATTATATTTACCAGTTGTGGTACGATCTCCATGTCCTCTAAAGCTTGCCATAATTTATATCGTGGTATGGAATCGTACGCTTTCTGCAATCAATGAATGTTAAGTGAGTATTGTTCGTAATCTGGGTTACATCAAAGCTTGCCCGCAATGGATTCTTCGTCTCTAGTCTAATCAACAAAAATGCTTGCGAATGGGCTTATCTACGCAACACCTCACAGACTATAGGCAAAATGGTGATGACTTTCTTCTGTCAATAGTTGCTGGTGACGAAACTTGGTGCCATTACTACGAGCCATCCAGTAAGTTATCGGATGATGCAGTGGAACCATTCAAGTTCACCACCACCGAAGAAGTTTAAAGCACAACCTTCTGCAGGAAAGGTGATGTTAACATTTTTTCGATCATGAAGGACCCTTGTTGATAAAGTTTAAGCAACCTGAAGTAAATGTCAATGCAAATCTGTACAATGAAACTTTGACAAAGCTTCATCAAGCAATAAGACGGAAACGTCCAGGAAAACCTACGCGTGGGGTCTTTTTGCTGCACGACAATGCGAGGCCTCAAGTTGCTAATGTGGTAAAAGAAAACCTTCAACGAAAGAAATGGAGGGTTTTAGAGCATCCACCCTATATCCCGGATCTATCGCCTTGAGATTTCCATATTTTTCGACCGCTGAAAAAGGCGTTAAAATGTCGACATTTTGAGTCAGACGCAGAAGTACAGATAGCTTTGGAAGACTTCTTCAATCATCAGCTACAAGAATTCTATGGGCAGGGTATACGTCAATTCGTAAAACAATGTGATAGGTGCCTTAACTGTGATGGTAATTATTTGTAATTAAATTGTTGAATAATTTTTTTATAAAGCATAGATGGGTTTCAATTGAACACACCTCGTACAATAACCTTGAGCGAATGGTTATGTAAAAATGATCCTCGCTGGATGCAGAAATCACCAACAGTTATAAATGTTTAGGGCCCTTTATTTGTCTAGGGCACGTTAATTAGTCAATGGTATCTATAATTTTGCGAGGAAGAATTAATTTCTGTTTTGGTAGTTTTATATTGCAATAATAATATTCCCAACCTACCTGGTCATAACTAACATTATCAGCAGAATGGTGTCCCTAATTTCCTATTCGAACGTGTTTTTTTTAGTATATGAATTGGTCCACTAGGAGCGATTGAGTGGCCTGCTGGATCTGCAGATGTAACCACACTTCCCATACGGGGTTACATTAAAACTAAATTTTATATATAGACTCAAGATTAAGATTTAAAGAAAGGCAGACAACAAACCCGCAAGCAATAATCTATTATTAATACAAATAATCAGCAAGAGTTTTTTTACAACTTGTGAAGTAGTAAATGATCAGCATAATGAATACCTTTTTGTCGCAGAAACATATTTATTCTATATTGTTTTAATGTCAATAAATTTTGAATTGTTACCTGTCCAGTATTTTCCAATTATGAATTTCGACTTTACAATAGAAATGCCTTATACCACAGCATTAGAAGAGTATGGAAAGCTTTTGTCCGAAATGTTATCAAGTATTTAATTTTATTCATTAATAAAGGCCTCAAAATTGCAGTATATTTAAACTCGGATACTATCGTTTTAGTTGAATTTCTCTGTTCTAGTTAAATTATAAAGATAAACATCTTTTATTATTCTTTCGCTGTTGTTTTCCTGTTGGCATAGTTTTGGTTACTGGTATAATGAGAGAAGTTATTCTTTCTCTCTTTATTTCCTCACATCTTAAGAATACTGAAGAGTTAATTGAACAATTTAAAAAAGTTTATATCAAAATGTAACATTCTGTATGCTATTAGGCTTCCACAAACTTACTCAATTTTAATTCTATTATTGTTTCTTCTTCGACAAGTGTGTAACGTTTCCCGCGCCTGACAGAAGGCAACCCGTTTTACATATATAGGAATTTTAATATTTCGAAGTTCGTTCAGGTCAAGACGACGCAGTGTGGTTTTGAGTTTAAAATTTTAGGGGGATAGCAGATTCTAAAAGACAGTTTTCCGTAATTAGGTCAGTGGGTTAAACGTTGTCAACCTTACCGGACCTTTATTGTGAATAGTGAATTATTTATTGAAATCGTTTGTCGATTGGGAATTAGTTTTCCGCTTTGAGAGTCACTTCACAAAGGAGCTTTTCCCATAGTTGAAGGGAAACAATTCTCCAGGAAATTATTTTCCAATATAGAATTTACTCGGGTAAAGAAGGTTTGGTTTGGTGTTATGCCAGAGTCCATCAACTGGTGAGTTGGTTATAGCCAGAAATTGTTGTCTTATCGTAATTTCCAGAACCTTAATCCTAATCTCAAATAAATGTAATTAGGCAAAAAAGTCGTACCGCGGGACTTCCAGAAATTAAGACGATGCAGTAGAAAAACATTTATACGTAGTGTGCAAATTGATATGCTGTCCTCGCCGAGTAACTTTGTTAGGGTTTTTCCCGAACCGAGTGGACACCTGGGCCTATCAGTAGTGAGTTTGGTGTATGGACGAGCTGATTGCAGCAGATCAAGGGAAGCGCATTTTTAAAAACTGTATAACCTTGTCTTGTGGTTCACGATTTCGTTATGTTTATTTAAGAATTAATTTATTAATTGAATGGGGTCAACGAATTGTGTCATTGGGATTTAATTGGGGTTATGTGTAAATATGAAATAATATTGTAATATTCCATATTCCAATTTTACGTAAAGCAGATACACAGGGTACTCCAATAGTGGGTTGATATTGCGTTTGTAAGAGTTCACGTCTTGACGATAGTTTTTGATCGTTGATCACGCATGTATTCGTGACGCGAAGGCCTTCAAAGTTACGGAATGCGCTAAAAATTTCTAGTATATGGTTGTGTAACGCAATACAGGTCCTAAAAATTGTTTGAGTGTTGCCAAGTTAATTTTCGTTATAACCCGGTAGATTAACGTAAAATTGGGACTTCAAATTTTAGTTTAAATCATTGTTCTTGCACAGAAATTTAGAACTGTGAATGGGTTTTGTTGGTTTATTAAGTAAACAGAGATTTGGTTGCAACTTGTGTTTTATTTTACGACGAATTATTTGGATTTAAGTCTACGTAAAGGATTGATATAACTAAAATAAAGGTAGGTGATTATTTTTCTTGGGGTCCGACTTCTCATTTACCACCTCGGACGATGCTAAAAAATTATAAGTCGGTAGCGCCTATTAATTATTTGTTTTGAACCTACTCCTTCTTCGATTGGGTTTCCGGGAATCTGGCATCTGTCAATGTGTAATTGTCTACCTAAGCAGTGGCGGAGTGAGGAGGTTGTTTTTGTAATTCAACCAATTTTTGTATATAGTAAAAATTAAAGGCGTGACAAGTGCTTTATCTCTTATGAGACGTAGCTCTTCTCTCCTGCCTGTGTTGCGCGTATTAAAGTACTACATATGTAGAGGAGCTACAGCTTTACATGAGCTGCGAACCACGAGAAGTGTAAGTACTTCTATCCCAGAGAAGATTTACTAGGCACAGTACCTCTCTGGTATGCTTTTGCGAAGGAGAACAGGCGTTAAAAATCCCATGTTCCGTTACTGAGAATTGAACCTCAAACGTTAAGAGTAGAAGTCTAACGCACTGACCCCTAGCCAACGATTGCCTAACTTATTATTATTATTTAATCTGCTTTAATTTTGTAAATTTTCCTTGCTTATTAATTATATAATAATAAAGGCGTTCTGATTCTGAGTATTACAGTTTGTCATTTTAGTGACTCAAGCAGTTACAAACTGTCATTACTCCTTTTGAGGTTATGTTATTGTTTAGCCGAGGCTATTTAGAAAGATGCAGCCAAACGTTGAGGATACACTGGTGACCGCAACTTAAAGTGATTTTTCTATTGCCAATTGTCATATAGTAAAGGAGTATTGGGCCTTGAAATGAGACTCTTACAAAGTTTTGCTGGAATATTTCGTGAAGCCCTTGAGCGATTCAAATAAAATTTGTTATGTCCACTCAATACATTTGATGCAAATAGGCAGAAGGTCACCTTTATCATTAAGCTGGCTTTGGTGTAAAATGTAATTGTTCTAAGATGTATTGTAGTATTTTTGTCTAAAGTGCTGTTTCTCAAGATATTTCAACTAAAGTCCTTTTGATGAATCAGGTAACGTACGTCATTGATCATATGATTAATGATGGCCGTTACCAATACTTCATGATAAAAATAATGGTGAGGCTCTAACTCATTGGGTTTGGCCTGCAAGGCCTCCCGACCTTCCGTACCGGAGCCCAGTGCTCTAACCACTGGACCAAACTGGTGCATGATGGAAAGCTAGAAGAGGTAATTACTTAATTTTGGAACCGGGCAAATTAATATTTTACTTTTGTAAAATTAGACATCTAAATATAATCATAAAGTCTATAGATTTTGAAATGAAGAAATCGCGTTATATATCATAACATGATTTTTGTAGGGTTGGTAACACTTTAGACACGTTCATATTGTATACTTGAGTAAAGTTTTGATAGACGTGTTTAAATTGGGTTTGGTACATGACAAAAGTATGCTGGTAAAATTTTTTAATTGTTTAAATCTTCATGGAGACTTACAAAGTCGTGACATTATGAAATATTTCGATGACGTGCGTTACCTGATTGGTCATGAAAACTAAATAACGTTTTATTGTAAGCGTACAATATTTCTGAATGGTCCTAGTATTTTTATTTAACATTAATTTCTTAGCAATATGTATTTCTTGTTATTTGAGAGAGAATTAAAGTGGACTTATTTTCTGCAGTCCAATTATTCCAATTTGCCCTGTACTACAAGAAACAAGAGTTCTTATGAAAGCTTTGTTTTCGCTGGTTCAGTTATTGCACTTTTGAATTGATTTTTCGCTCAATTAGCAGCATAAAAGTCTAGAAGAGTATAAGAAGTACTGGAAGCTTTAATTGCTTGATGACTGTGTCATCATAATTTGAGACGCTATTTTGTGATATCTGCAATGAAAGGATGTTTAGTTGAGCGAGTTCTCGTATGATATTGTCTTCGCCGAAGTTACTACCGTTGTACTTGATAGTGTCATGCTGCTTGCAAATAAACTTCAACGTAAATATTAACTAATTATTTGTGTAATTAGATTTTATGTATAAACTTAATTTGATATTAAATCGCTCTTCATGTTAAATTTATTATACTGAGCCTTTCTAGCAGGCTTTGATATTTTGAAACAAATTTTGCTTGACATTTTAACGTAGTTGTTTCCAAGTTTAATTATAGTGAAAGTTGTCAAATATACTTGAAGGTTTTTTAAATACCTAATTTTAAAGTAATCCTTTCCCCAAGAAATCATGGAATTGAATAAAGAGCATTATCGATCTGGGATTTTTTACAATTTCACGCGTGGCTGAAGCCGTAAAGAATGTTTTGAGGAAAGCAATCGAGTGTTTGGTGGCAAGTCGTGTTCCTTAGCTACCGTAAAGTGGTGGTACAATGATTTTCAACGTAGTCAACTTTCCTTAAATGACAACTTTCGAGCTCGTACGCCAAAAACGGCAGTTAACAAAAAGAATATTGGTCTTGTACGAAACATGGTTGAAGAGGACTGCCAGGAGTATTCAAGCAACTTTAAAGATTGGTGCGAAAGCAATTGACAACATTTTACACAAAGGTGTGTACCTAACGTTTGTGCGCGTTGTCCCCACAACTTGACTCCAGTTCAAAAAGGAAACCGTGTGGTATGGTGCAGATCTACACTGGATCGCTTTGACAATGGATCGTCTCATTTGGTGTACAACCTCATTGGATGATGAAACATGGGTATACTGCTATGGTGCCGAAAGAAAGCAACAGTCGGCAGTTTGGGTCTTTGAGAATGAATCAGCTCCAACAAAAGTTGTTCGTGTAGAAAGCCGAAACAAAAAGATGATCGCCACATTTTTTAGAATTACTAGACATGTTGCCACTGTAGCACTGGAGGATCGTCGTACTGTTAATGCTAAATGGTACACTACAGTTTGTTTGCGATCATCTTACATCAAGATAACGCTCGGGCGTACGTACACTGCTGCTCGAACGACTGAATATTTGAATGCCCAAACCATTGAAATAATGGGTCATTCGCCGTATAGTTCAGACCTAGCACCTAATGATTTCTTTTTATTTCTGCGTGTTAAGAATAAGTTACGTAGTTACGACCCAATTTGCAATCACAATTCTCATCGCGCCCCCTAACCCCTCTCATACAATAACTTTACTGAAATCGTACTGTAATTGTAATAGTAGTTTTTATTTAATTGTATTTTGACGCTAAAGCTACACTACGACCTTAATTCTTAATTACCAACCTTAAAAATTATCACGAATAGGTAAATTTATTGATATTTGGCAACACCGATCCACTGCATTGATAAAATCAGAATAGAGGCGTCTCTATTGCTCTCTGTCTTACGTCCACCATATCGGACATGCTCGCGGCTTCGCGAGAAGTTCTGATTTGTCCCTAACATTCTGGAATGTCTGCGCGACCGCGACGCAAGCGTGTATAAATGCCGCACCTCGTTCAATTCCAGCCAGTCTCTCAGTCGAGTCGATCCTTCTATCGTGAATGAGTATGTTGTAATTTGCGTGTTAACTGCAATTCACGATATTCGAGTAGCAGTAGATTTATGCAGAATAATGGGTAAATATTTAAGTGGGCGTAAGCGAGCATTAGACGATAGTGAAGCATCAACAAGTCCACAGACGAGCGTGGTACCGAAGATAAAATCAAGAAAATATTCTCAAGAATAATTAAATTTTGGGTTTACCAGCACTGAAGTAAATGAAGGAGAAAGGTCCGAGTGTGTCATTTGCTCAAAACTTTTGGCAGCAGACAGCATGAAACCTAATAACTTTAAACGACATTTGGAAACGCTTCATATTGAGTTCGTTAACAAATCCCGACAATTCTTCGAATTAAAATGAAGATCATATGAAAAGCAAAAATCATTTTTAAAAGACCTTATCTGTTGAATGAAAAAGCTTTACTTGCCTCTTACAAAGTTTCATATAAAATAGCCCGATGTGAAAAGCTTCACGCCATTGGTGAAGAGCTTATTCTGCCAGCTGCAATTGAGATTGTAGAAACTATGTTTGGAGATAATTTTGCCAAACAATTGCAGTCCAAACCTCTATCAAATGTTACTGTTGCCCGTCGAATTGGTGATATAGCTGAAGATGTACAGCATCAGCTTTTCGGGAAGTTACGTGACAAAATTGTTTTCAATTCAGCTTGATGAGGCAACAAATAGCAATAAAGATGCTCATTTAAATGCATCTGTACGATTTTGTGATGGTAGGTCAGCAGTAGAAGAACTACTTTTCTGTAAAGCAGTAGAACTTAAAGCAACAGCACTTGCATTATTTGCTATTTTAAATGATTTTGTAAACGAGGCAAACATAGAGCGGAAAAATTGCGTAAGTATACAAGGACTTGTGAAACAAAAATCTCCACAATGTGTCTGGACACATTGCGTGATCCACAGAGAAGTTCTAGCTTCCAAAGAAATGAGTCCCGGTCTGAATATTGTGCTAACGACGGTTGTAACCGTAGTAAATTATATAAAAATGAGACCTCTAAAATCAAGTGTGAAATTTTTGCAACGTGTTTAGCAATTAAGAGATTAAATCGCCATTTTTTAGAAGAGGAAAACCGACCGGAAGCCGAGAAGTTGCGAGATGATTTATTTGTGATGACATTGAGCTACTTGGTCGACATATTGCAGAAATTACATACCTTGAATCTTCAACTCCGAGGAGCAAAAACACATATGTTGGATACAAATGATAAAGTTAATGTTTTTTGTAGAAAATTGTATTTGTGGAGCAGAAATTTAAAGCAAAAAACCTAGAAATGTTTGCAAATGTGGATGAATGTATTAAAACTTACAAGGTTGAAGAACAACATGTAAAAGTTGTTTTTGTAACCATTGAAAATCATTTAGCCAAAGGATTTTAAAAAGTATTTTCTTGCTGACGACAACTTGGTAGCAAGTTACGAGTGGGTTAGGGACCCATTTCAAAATACTCTCTCAACTGCCGAAGAAGAAATCTTCATAGACTTCAAGGCAAGTGGCGAAATCAAAAGATAATTTAGTAATGAATTACTCTTTGAATTTTGGGCAGGGGTGGATGATGAGTTTTCTGTACTGAAAACAAGAGCATTTCGTATACTATTACGATTTCTAATATTAAACCTTCTTTCGAAAAACTTTGCTCTGCAAGAAAGGCCCAAGGGAGTCACTAATAATTATTCAACTTGTTTGTAATGTATTGATAGTTAATTATTAAATACATTGTGCAGTACTGATACAATCCTATTTATAAGTGTATTATTTCAATGTAAACATGTATTTTATTTTTTATTATGTCAGAATGTATTTTATTGCTTTGCTTTCAGTAAATTAAATAATTTTTTTAATAATATTTTCCTTTTTTTTCGATAAGCTCGCGTGCTTCATTTAGTGTTACACGCCCTCCTAGGGGGGGGCGCGCTCACAGGTTGATAATCGCTGAGTTCCGGGGCTACGTTTTACCTCGGTCGAAGAAGCAGTTGACGCATTTGAAAATGAAATAAATAACCTAACACGGGAAAATTGGAGAAAATATTTTGAAGATTGGTTTTCACGGATGCGAAAATGCATTGACTGTGGAGGGGAATAATTTGAAAATTATAAATACATGTGTTTTGACAATAAATTGTGTTTTACTTCACTAAGCTCAGCAGAAAGAGAACAGTCTTCGTATTTGTGCGAATTGGTAATTAAATTTAAACATTAGAATAGTTGCGGGAAAAAAATGCCGTAGAGAAAATAAGACGTATTGATCCAGTGGTCACGAATTTTCTCAAATATTGATAAAGAAACCTAAATGTGAAACTGACAAATCACAAAAATACACAATATTATCAGAAATAAATTTTAATTTCAAAGCTGATTGTATAATTTGTAAACACCCTGTATAAAACTAGCGGCAAATAGTAACAAGAACTTACCTAAAAACGCCGCAATAAGAATTGGAGTTGTCAAATCCCTGGTCTGGGGGAACGACCCGATCTAAAAATCTGGGCGTCAGGGCCAACGAGGCCACGGCGGCCATCAACCATTGGTCTCCTAGGTCTCCGGACTCCACAGCGAATCGGCAAGTGTCGTTGGCGTTCTCACTGATGAATCGCGGTCGCTGGCACATTTCCTGCAAAAAAGTCACGTTACTTTCGCACACTTCCATTTCCTTCGTAATAACTCCTGGAAGCGTTAAAGTTCATAGTTGAACCAACAGCGCTGGGTCAAACACGCAAGGCTTAACCTTTTGAATGGGGACGAGAACGTGTGTACCAACTTTGACCTGACACAATGACCAAGTGAGTACGGCACTCGGGCTGGACTCTTGTGGACGCGCCATTTACCGTTTTGTTAATACCGGATAATTATTGCGACCACGCCGCTATTTTTGCGCGGAACCCGTTCTTTATCAGCAGTTGGGAATTAATTAATTTGATGCGTCCACTAATGAACCTATTTATGTAATTGGTCGCCAATTAAAACTTTCATCAACTTGACAAATTCTCGATGGATGTCTTGCGTTGGGTATCCTCTCCATAATCTAATTCTATGCTCTTTGGTTTTTCAGTACGGGTTGGAATGTTATAGCCTATTAATTCGCATTCTGCGAATTTATGGTTGTATCATTTGTATAAAATAATTATTTCCTCGGATATTTAAAGAATCTCATTATACGGCTGATCGCTTGCATCGGCAACTTTGTGCTAGTTTGCGGATTTAATATACAGATAAGTTGCGAAAAAAGTTCACTTTTAGTTTTTTCTTGGGTTGCTATTTAATTTTCGTTCGTTATCTTGTTCAAATTCTCAGGAATGTGTTATTGGGGCACTGTTGAAAACACTAGTATGTGAATTTATAAAATAGATTTTAAAATGTGCTTAACTGTTGGATCTATAACGCGAAAAATGTTAGTTTCAAGAAAAAGTTGATTATTCATTCCCTTTAAAGCATACAGATTGTTATACTTACTTGGTTCGTTTATTGTACATACGAAAATAAATCTTTCTGGAAATTTAAAAATATTATTTAGAAATAAAAGAAACATGTGAAACATTTAACATCCCATTGCTTAACAACCATTCCTATGAACATGTGTCAATATATTTTGTTTTATATTTTCAAACAGTTGAGAGAGTAGCTCTGCTAATAAATAATAAACCATTTAACAAATTTCTATATTATTTTTGAATTAGTTATTTTATTTCTAAAAATGTTTCCTCATACTGTCATTCTAACATCAGTTTGTTAAAAAAACTTAAGGTTTATGTCAATTTGATTAACGCTAAGTACCAAGACCTAAATTCGAAATTTTCTAAAATACCTAGATACCTAAAATACAGCTCTGTAGATCTATTATGCATCCATCACGTCATAAAATCCGATAATATTGGCAGGAGCCTATAACGAAACAAATTTTAAAAAATTGAGAAGCAACTGTAAATGCTTCTCTAAATTTTTAAATTTTTAACACACTGTAATGTGAATCAATGCGAATTATTAAATAGGCGAAAAGTTTCAGTCCTTTGGTTTTTGGGTAAGTGGACTTTAAAGAGAACATTTAGCAAAAAATACTTTTTTTCATTCTTTCTACCGCCCCCCGTCCCGGAACCGCTTTTGTATTACTTCAGGGGGGTACGGGCGTCCCTTACATACTAACCATTCACGCAAGTGAAATACGGTCGCCTCAGCCGGGATTCGAAACCACAGCGCGTATTCGCACTGCTCCATCGCGGTACCTAGGAAAAAATACTTAACCCGTTCGGGAACAAACACTTCAAATATCTCTATTTATCATCCATTCATTCTAAATACTCTGACAGCATACTGTTCCCATGCGGGGACATTTGGTTCCCGATGAGGTAGCGACATCTTTCGAAAAAAATTTGTCATTTGCAAATAAAGCCTTCTTTGTTGTTAGTCCTTGTGAAATTCTTCACAGGACTAACAACAAAGAAGGCAAGAACAGCCATTTTTGTAGTGCTGTTTTTCATAAGAATTTCTGAAGTTCCGAAATATTTCAATTTAGATTCGTGTACCCACTTGGGAACTTCATGCAAAAGAGGTTACGGCTGTAAGTAGGTGGCAATGGAATTTAGTTCTATTAGTACAGGAAGATTTTACGGTGGAATAACCAATAGCGAATTTTTGATTAGACCTATTCCTAGTGACAGTGAAGATTCCTGGTTATCTGACGATGATGAAGAAGAAATAGCGACAAATAATAAAAATACCACTGACTATTATCAACCGGATGTGTTTAGTACTGATGATGATGCCTTTATCAGAATTATTATCTAAAACAGTAAAAGCTGTACCTCGAAGTTCATCCACCAAAACTAAACGAGTTACTTTGGACTGGAAGGCGAAGGAAACTGCTACAAAATGTGATAAAGTAGATTTTCATGGAAGTGACGTCTTACCTGACGAGATACTATATCTGACGACACCATATTCTATTTTTAAATATTTTTTTACCTACCAATTTTTAGAACATGTTGCAAATATGACATGTTTATATTCAATCCAAACTAGACACAATAGGCAATTTTCAACAACAGTGCAAGAGCTTGAACGTTGGCTTGGAATCATTATTTGGTTGTCACTTATCAAACAAAGATCTTCGAGGCGATATTGGTCTCCCGATATCAGGATTTCGCAAATTGCAGACGCAATGGCGGTGAATAGATTCGAAGATATAAAAAGATTCTTGCATTTCAATAATAATCTGGAGATGCAAGATATAATGGACAAAATATCTCCTGTCATACAGCAAATTAGAAGTGTATGTGCTACCATGCCAATGGAAGAACATCTTTCCTGTGGTGAACAAATCATCTCTTTCAAGGGAAAAATTTCTTTTAAAGATTTATAATCCAAAAAAACCTCACAAATGGGGATACAAGGTACGGGTTCTGTCGGCAGTGAGTGGTTTTTCTTATAGTTTTGAATTGTTTACTGGAAAAGTAGAGCCCCTGAATGACGAAATAGATTTAGGTGCGTCGAGTAACGTAGTACTACGGATGGCAAGTATTGTACCTGTAAACGTAAATCATAAAATCTACTACGACAATTATTTTACAAGTATTCCCCTGATGGCTACATTAGCACTAAAAGGAATCCACTCAGTAGCAACTGCAAGGGTTGACAGGTTGCTGGGCTGCAAATTTTTGAGTGAGAAAGATTATAAATCCATGGGAAGAGGGTCCCATTTGCAAAAAATTGCTGTTCATAATGCTTTAAACATAAATGTTGTTCAAGGGTTTAACAACAAAACAGTTACATTAGTATCTTCCTATGCAGGGGTTAAACCAACCCATAAAGTCAAAAGGTATTTCAGAACAGAGAAATCTAAAAAGGACATTGATTGTCCAGATATTGTAAAAGTTTATAATCGACACATGGGCGGAGTCAACTAACTAGATTCGCTCTTAGGGCTATTCCGTATACATATACAGTATGTTGATTAAAAAAAAACTCGCAGCTGGCCATGGTAAATTTATGTATAGTGTTTTCTTACAGCATGCACTTTATAGGAAGCGAAATAACGAAATTTACTAATTTTTAAATCAGTACGTAAAACACGATTTAATTGGTAATAAAACAAATTTCGGCCTGTATACACTGGTATACACATGTTAGTTGATTTTCTGAACAATTTAAACTTTATAATCAAATAATAATTAGATCTTCACGTTTCATTTCCGAAACAGGTCGATTCCGAATCGCTTACCGTTAAAATGTATTCCTATGTATACGTCAAAGTGTATCACATATCCCACATAACCTCGAAATCTGATTGTTGTTGTTGTTGTCATTTATAAGTGACATTATGACTGTCAATTGTGACATATGGGCTAAGCCATACCTTGATAAAAATTTAAAAGCCTGCTAGTGTTTTTTTTAATTAGTATGTTCATTAAAAGTAGTAAGAAATGGTACCATCGCTTATTTTTTCATATGGTCGATGTAGCCACCTGCAACTCCTGGTTGATATACCGAAGAATATCAGAACACCATCAGGATTATGGTGAAATGCCTTTAGATTGGAACTAGCAAAAACTTGATGTGCAATTGGCACACAAGAGCAAAGAAAAAGGGTCGTCCAAGTTCAAATGTAGAAGAACCTCAAACAAAAAGGAATCGCCGAGAACCTATTCCAACTGTAGATGTTCAAAAGAACTATGTTGAACATTGGCCGAAGCATTCAACCGGCAGACAACGATGCAAACTACATAGATGCAGCGGTAAAAGTAGAACATTGTGCAGTAAATGCAGGGTACATCTATGTTTGTACGATAAAAAGAATTATTGTCTGCATTTCCTTTTCGATTTTTTTCTTAATGTTTTTATTTATTGGCTTTGCTGATTTTTAAATAAAAATTCGAGTTATCAGTAACAAATGATTCTTTATATCGGTATTTCCTTCATATTACTCTCTTTCGCTATCCCCGTTTCTATTTCTGTTATTATTCTTTGCTCATTTTCTATTTTATTCTTGTTGAACTTCTCTTTCTTTTTGCGTTATCCCTCTTATTGTTTCCTTTATACCTATTTTATTCAGTCAGTTCTCTTGCAATTTTTAAGAATTGATTAACAGAGTGGTCAAATATTACTAACATTTTGTTCTCCCTTCTCTATTAGTCTCTCAGACGTTTCCAATTTCCTATTCTTTTCGCTTTTTCTCTTCATAGTTTTTAATATAAGTATTTTTCTCTCGGTATTTAATTGCTATTTTTCCTTGTTGTTCATGTTTAGGTAGTATTTTATTTTTTTAATTCGCCTACATTTGTTTGCCCTTTCCAATCCTTTTGTATTTTTTTCTACGCGTCTCTGTTGTTTGTTAATTTGTTTGACATTTTAAAATACGTAAAAGTATAATCATTACAATGACCGTGTTTTTGTCCTACTTCCGTTTCTTCTCTATCACTTTTCACACCTTCTTGTATGCTCTCTTTTTTCTACCTTTCTTCTATGGTTCCTCACATATAGCTTCCTCTGCATTTTACTGACCCTTTTTTGGTCACTGCTCATGTTTCACTTATTTATATCCTTGCAATTGTTGGTCTCGGTCTCTTAGATATATTTCTAGTTTTTTGCCTTCTTCTTTCTTTCTTTGTTCGCTTTATTTCTATACCACTTATTAATGTTTCAGTTAGTACACCTAATGTGTCGGAACCGTTGTCATGATATGAATGGCAAGTGAAATATAAGTATAGGATATTCTATCGGTCTTTCATTATTGAGAACTTAAAATAGAATCAAAATAAATAACTTTACTATTATCGATTTAGTTAAACAACGGCAAGTACTCACAAACGGTGTTGCAAACTGAATACTTCACCTCGAAATGTATAAACGCAAACTTTAAGAAAATCCGATATGATTGTGGTATTGAAAATGTGTTTTCGAATTAATATAAAACTTGGTACGATGTTAGTCTCAAAAAAGACATATTTTGCGACTTACAAGGGAGTCTTAGAATGCAGGTATTAATAATTTTTTATTATGGAGCTTTCACAGGCTTTGTAGGCTCATCGTTTTGGTGTATTTGTGCTATGCACAGCAGGGTCCGACCCTGCGGGTTATTGGGTTAGTACGTAACTGTACAATCTGCATGATGTACGGTGTTTGCGTGTAGAGGTTGGTTACTCCTTTAGTACGACCGTAACACGGGGGGTGCCATTAATTTTCTCCCCAATGGCTGACGGAGACCAAGATCCAATACCGACCAACCAGCGAATTAGAAAGAATATCTAACCCCTGGAGTGATTCGAAGCGGGAAGCGTTTGGACTATTACATCCGAAGCCTGCCTTTCTTACCCCAGAGCCATCCCAGACTTAGAATGCAGGTATACTAAGTAAACATGAATTGTTCTAAAACAAATACGTTGCTATGCCATACAATAGAATGCCATTATTTAATGTTCCCTGACGTTTCTATGTCATCCTGTTTAACTATTTATGAATGGGAAAGTCTGGATATTGGCGCCATTTATTAGTTGGCAGAGCACTTGCTTCCTAAGCAAAACTTGGGCTTGGGTTGGATCATTAAATATTATTACACAGCGTATAAAAGCGTGTGCTGCAACCCGCCACACGCAACTTCCCAATCCGGTTGTGGCAAGTCTTAGTTCGGATTCGACGATTTCACGTATTCGTCCCTTACCGCTGAGGAGAAGCACGTGGCAGAGTTGTTGAATAGATTTAAAATCTCCTGTTTAGTAATTATTGAGCTAACTGAAGTCAATTATCTATATTTTTCAATTCTGTACCTAGAATACGGAATGGAAAAAAATTGTAGGAAACCAATCTAGACATAGTAAACTAAGAGAGACACCTAGAATATCGTTTGCTATTGAATGGTAAACCGCATTTTAAAAATCCACCTATTATTCCTGTTACATTAGGAATTTTACATTTTCACTTCTTTCCCAACATCTTTGGAATTATAAACAATATTGACGTAGCTAGGGGATTGAATTTCTTTAGAAAAATATGTGTGTACAATTAGAGAAGTTCCGGTAAAATGTGGTTTTGGTTATCCCAGTAATTAACTGTAACAATATTATCGAAAGCATTTCCTGTGTAAAAGAGGACGCTGTTGTTTAACAGAATTTGTTTAATATCCAGGTATAAAATGGTATAGGGAAGCGTCGTAAGTAGATATTCAGTTCAAGCAAAGCTAACAGATGTTGTAAAAGCAAGTTACACAACCAGAGTACTGACCAGCACAACATTAATACTACCTGAATGAAAATGGCTTGTTGACAAACAGTTTACATTATGAGCTCTTGACTTTGACCTCTGCCTTACTTTAGTTTGCTTGTTTAGTTGTCACGGATAATAATTAATAAAATATTACACAACCGTGCGCAACAAATTGCGAAGTTTATGAGGAACGCTTTACAACTTCTTGGCTGTAACTGAATATTTCACCACCATTAACTGAAAGCTGCTCCGCACGTTTGGGATATTCAAATCAACGTCTAAATAAACGAGCAATTGTTTTCGTTAACTAGCAAAAAGCTAATTTGTTTACTGCGTGTAATTAAGGCGAGTTATTAGCTTATCCATCTCCTAATACTGGTACAGTTTTGGATACAAATAGCCAATTAGTCGCATCGCATAAAAACCACCTAACCCGAAACGAGCAGGAAACTAAGTACTTTTTACATACAAATCGCCAAATTATTCAAGTTATGCGCTTACCAGTTTAGATTTATTTCTCAATCCGTTAGAACAACCAAAACAACTCTAGCAGCGTTCGCGGTTCAATCCGACCACCTGTTCGAGGTTCAGCTCGCTGTCAAAATAAAATAATTGTTCGCGAGGATGTGATGATTTGCTCTTAATTGCGCAAAAAAGTGCCGCTTATAAAAGGTAACCATTCACACACACGCATCTGGCTGGAATCACACAGAAAGGCTTTTAGTTTGTAATTAAATAGTGCACGAATAGTCGCAGCTACAGTTATCTTTTCTCATTAAGCGTGCACATATCTGGGGCGATAAATACAAAGAGGTAAAAACGAGGAGCTAAACAAACGGCTGACGCTCTTTTAAAGTTCAAACGACTTCATAATATAGATAAAGTTAAAAGTCGAGTACGGCGCGAAGAGGCATTAGGATGAGATTGCTGGCAGAATCAACAAGTTGCGGTGCATTTTTAGCGACTACGGCGGCATTCTTCGCACTTTTCTATTTTGATTGAATTTGTTACACATATGAAAGAAAATAGTTTCGAGTTGCACCAGCTATTTGCTTGACAGAAACTCCCTAGAGGCGCCTGGGGCTTCGCCGAGAAACTCCTGTAGAATAAACTAGGAAGATGTTCGAGAAGAGTTTCACGTATTATAATAAACTATGTGAAACAAGAAGAGATTATTAAAATAATTTTGCGACGATCGTATATATTGATTAGAAATATGTAGATTTCGAAATAAACCCATAAATTAGTACAAGGTTTAAATAACCAAGTACCATATAGCTTTGCTAGTTTTGGACTACCTCGGTTTCAATACCAGAAAAAGTAACTCATTAAAAGGAAAAAATCATACAAATATGATAAATTGTTTCACCTTAACTTGTCCATACTATAAATATTTTCGCCTTCATAGAGACATATCTGAATTATGAGTCGGTAGAATATGCAACGCTTTTGACAGCTTGCGATGGCAAAGATTTTAGACAATTTTGGATAAAATGGGAACACCAACTATAATCTATTCACGATTGATTTGCCATCCAACAGGCTGTGGAAATCTGGGGGAATGTGTGGTATCATTGAAATTTGTCAATTAATTAAGTTGGGTTATGGTAGTTTTTCTTGATGGAGGTTATGATTTTTGAAAGCAGGCAATGTTGCCAGTGGAGCTTGTTTGTTCATTTAACGTCCGCCTATTGCTCCTCAATATTGGTTTATAATACGAAGATATAATAATGATTTCATTATAAATAAAATAATAACTATAATCTAAATGTTGTCGTAACACATACCAAATACATATTGCTGTTCTTTTTTCACGAAAATTCTCAACTCAAATCGTATGTATACAGAGCATATTCCACGCCATGAAACGAGGAATATTTTCAAACGATAAATTTCCCATACGTTTTGTCTAGTCTTCCGAAATAAATTTTTCACAATGCTCACAATTGTGCTTTTTCAAAATTTCGTCAGTTACGTATCTTTTATTTCCGTCTGCTGTAGAAGGTTTAATTAACTACCAAAGTTTTTTCTTAGTAACTATGCGCTGAATTTCGACTAACTAGATTATTTTAGAAAAGTAGGGGATTCTAGAGCTGGCAACACGGCAATTTCATTTTGACATTGCTAGAAATCAATCAAATAATATTTAAGAAAGGCAACTTAAGAAAAAAACAGCCTGCTGGATGGCAAATCAATCGTGAATAGTGTATATCTGATCATTCTAATGAACCACACACCACAGTGAATAACAGCTAAAGTGAGGGTTGAAATGGAGCTGTCGAGGTCCTTCTGCTTGCAAAAAGGTGATGGACAGGGATGTATTTTGAGCGCCATACTCTTCAATATCTATGGTGAATGGATAGCCAGAAAAGCTAGAGAAAAATGGTAGGGTGGCATCATCATAGGTATAAAACAAAAACAATGATCATAGATAGGTTTAATAACAACCAACGAGGCATAAAATACATCAATATCACGCAAGTTGTAGTAGAGAGAATCATTTAGGGACACTGTTGACAAATACAGCTTTGGACAAAATAATAGGAAGCTCTCGTTGATAACACGAATAACAAGAGTTTGGAAAAGTCACCACACGTTGAAACAAAGAAACTTCTCTTGGGGTTCTCAATATTCATGTTTGCTGGAGAAACATGCTAGGAATATCTTGAACAGCTAGACGAACGAATGTGTTCAAACTGAAAAAACTGAAATAAAGGAACGACTGAGTAAGACAATAAAGCGAAGAATAATGAAATATTTCGGACATAACATAAGAACATACGGTCTAGAGAAATACAAGTCAAATTCAATAGCTCTAGAAGAACAGGAAGATGACCCCTACGATACACCGATCTTATCATAAAAATAACAAATACAGCCAGCCACCTTTGCATAGTCCAAAAGTAACCGTGTGGTGTGTTATTTCCGCATCTAGGATCATTGGACCTTATTTTTTTGGTAACTATTACTTCCGTGAGCTACGTTGAAATGTTGCAAACATTCCTTTTACCACAAATCCAAAACGAATTTCAATAATATTGGTTCTAGGAAAACGGCGCAACAAATCATACTTCTACATACTTCAAAAACGGTACCATTCCTTGGCCAGCAAGATCTCCGAAACTTTCTGCTATAGATTGTTTTCTTTGGGGCTATTAAAAGGTAGAGAGTATGTGAATAAGCCCAGAAATTTGGAAGAGTTAAAAAGGAACATAACGAACAAAATAAATGCTATTCAACGGGACGTTCCGCAAGCAGTTATGAAAAATGTTGTAAGCCGTTTAGAAGAATGTATTGCAGAGAATGGAGGTCATTTACGAAATACAATGTTTAGGCGATAAAAACTCCCATCCTTCTAGTTTGAAAATATGTATTCATTTGTTTTGTTGTTCAAGTTAGTAAATTTTTATAAACTGTTTAAAGTAGGTAGTACATTTTGCCGGACCCTGTACGTCTTTGACACAATGTATGAGAATGGCAGAAGACCAATAGCGAACTAGCAACACTGGCGCCATTATCTTTTAGTAAATATGTATAGTATACTAATCTGCACTAGTGCAGTTTCATGAAGGCAGATAATAAGTCGATGACAATCACATGTGGAGAACGGCAGATTGATACCCATAATAGTAGTCACTCTGTTTACAGTTTTCTAGATAATTTGTTAATAAATGATGCAAAATTAATAGCAATAGTTACTCTAGGCAACTCCCTCTTTATATTATTAAAATATGTTCTTTTTAAAAAATAATTTCAATAAAATTGTTTTAACTCGTGTGTGTGTGTGTGTTTAGTCACACAGATAACACCGTTTATAGCCATCAACTTCAATTCAAAATTTGCGGTTTATAGGTAGATATTAAACAAAGCCCTTGGATACGAAAAATGTTACTTCTGATAATTTACAGGGAACTCCTTCGCTGTCACTATATGTGAGTTTTACCGTATTTTCCTTGTTTACTGTTATAAATAAATGATATTTAATGCCTTTGTTATTCGCAGAAAGCGGTTACGAATAATATCAATATAGGAATAGGAAATTAAGCGAGAACCAATAATCTAAAATATATTAGCTATTTTTTTTCTTTGCAATATAAAAATGACAGATATTCTAATTTTGTTTTCTATTTATTACACAAAAAAGTTGGTTAAATGGTTGAAATACCTTCAGTCCTCAGTTACCATTGTAATCTCTCTAACCTAATAGATTGTTTATCCAATAAACCGGAAGGTTTATGCTAAAACTATAAGAAATATAGGAAAGGAATTGAAAAATACTCCAAATTATTGCAGGCAAATTAATTTACTCTTAAGCCGATATAAATACTTTACAATTTCTAACGATTAATTTTAAATTTCAACAAAACATATACGTCATATCTCCACTGTGTGTGAATCAGCGAATAATTTAGGGTTTAATTATATATATATATATATATTGCCATGTATTAAGTTTATAAATAATTAATAAATATCGTTACATTACTGACATATAAAAACCCCACGTTGGTTTGCGTTATAAATATATGCCATGGAATATAATTTTAAAATAAGTATTAATTAAATAATATATTCACCCCACGTTCATGGTGACATAAAGAATGTTATGTAATAACCTAATAAATAATTATCAATTAAATTATATAATTGCCCTTTCTTTGGCTAGATCAAAATTAAATATTTGTAATAAAATAAATAACTCTTCACGTTGGTTGCGCCAATAATACAAATTAAAATGAAATATACGTCACACTACAAAACTTAATTTTCAATTCACATCAGCATATAACAATTACAAAGATCTCAGGGTTCGTTTCGTGGCCTCTCCAAAAGATAGTTATCTAATTACAATAAAAGATTACACAAATACAAGTATTAATCTATTGTGGACTTATCTTTATGATATTATTGGTGAACAGACCTTTCATCTGGATTTCTTCAAAAACTGTTAACTGTAGCTTTTTGCGCCCTTTCTGTACATATGCTCAGCTGCAACGGGTTGCTGACCTCTAATAACTTCGTAGTAACAAGTTGTGAAATTCCAGGGAAACACTTCAATATCTTGCATTTAAATAAATTAAACAGATAAGGTAAGTTAACTTCTCCTGATTATGAATTAATGAATTTACTTTTAATTTAACATATTCTCTAATAAATTGCTTTCCAGGAACGTTGAAAGAAATAACACCATTTAAACTTCAAACTTCACGTAAATCAAATTCTTTTAGA
>JABXWE010024694.1:0-30199 GCA_014611495.1 Limonius californicus | reverse complement strand
AAAAACTTAAAACTGGATGAAATGTTTCCATATTTTTGTTGACTTATATTAGTTATTTTAGTAACCACCAATACAAAATTATAATTATTATTATGTAATAATGTTAGAAGAAAGTATGTATTTTTTTAATTGTGTCTAATTTACTCCAAGAATTATAAGTAGAATTGTTATTTGTAAAACAGTGTTATGATAAATGTATAAAATATTAATGTAAAAATTGATTATATTACGTCCTTTAAATACTAATAGCAGTCTTATTAGGTAATAGAATTTTGAAATTTGCACCAGCAAATTTCTTCCAACCTCCACAAACACGGATTACTAAAGTATTAGTGTTGTAGTAACAGCAGGGGACAATACATCATTGCCTTCAACTTTTACCTGTTCTACCCCAGTTATTTCTTCTCACTCTAGTGACTGTCCTTGTTTTATTATCATAATTTAGTAATTTCTTTTTTATTTTTATCAACTCCACGTAATGTTAGAGACCCGGCCGCGATCTTAAAAGGTGTAGAAATTTATACTGCAGGCAATAACAGAATTTTAAACAAATTGTGAGACGCAGTTTTTAGTTATTACGTTAAATATGACGAATTTCTATGTACTCACAAATATTTTATTAATTACTACTTTTGTAATTGACGGCACTGCAAATTTTCTTCTTTGCCTAGATACAGGTTTAAAGAAGTAGTGTTCCAAAATTCAGAGCAAAATGTTAATTAGGTCAGGACAAAAATAAAAAACATCTAATTTTGTAACCCATTATTAAAAAAATTTTTTTTTTAATTTAAATGTAAATGGCAATGTACATAGAAGAGATACACCAAAGGAAATTTTTTCAAAATTAAAATAGATCAAATTATAGCAATGTTAAGTGCATACGATTTTAGAGTATACCCAGCCCTTAAAGAATCGGGTTAAATATGAACTACATAAAACAAAAAGTATGAGGGAAGATCAAGAAGTCATTAGCATACAAACTCATGGAATATAATTGCCTGAGAATACGTTTACCTAGGACCTACGCTTACAAAAAAAAACTAATCAGCAGAGATCAAGAGATGAACTGTTTTAGCATGCACAACCTGCGGAAAATTAAAACACATATTAGAAAATAAGGATATTCCTATTAACTTAAATACGAAGGTCTATGATATCTGTGTTCTTTAGATAACAACTTATGGAATGGTCCGTACACAACAAGAGCGCCGAAAACCTGAGAGTGACACGAACAACCACAGGAAGAACAATGCTTGTTACAATTCTTCACGATAAAGTAACAAATGTAGAAATAAGGCACAAAACAAAGCTAACTAATGAAGAGGGTTGCATACTTGAAATAGCAGTGAGCAAGAAATGTTGCAAGGCAGGATCGTGATAGATGGAAATTTTGAGTTGCATGGTAAGGAGACCTAGACGAATGAAGCAGACCGTCGGTAGACCTCGGGGAAGCTGAGCCGATAACGTCAGAAAGGTTGCTGGTAGAAATTGGATTAGATCAGCTCAGGAAAGACAAACATCGAAAGCTGTTGGAGAAGCCTATATCAAGGAGTGGACCAATCCGAACTGAGATATGGATTATTAGGGCTACCCTTCATTATCTTTCAATAATAGTCAAGATCGTTGTTTGCTAATTTACAGACCAGACACAACAAACCTTCGGGAAACCAGGAAAAACCTTTAGCAAGTTCAGGTCTAAAATTTGCTTAAAAAATTATATAGCGATACACAGAAATGACACATACGACATAATTACTGAAATAAAAAATATGAAAATTTCTACAGTGACTGACTATACAAAAAAAAAAGGTTTTGGAGTTATTCCATTTTGAAATGAAAACCAGAGTTTTTGCTTCTTTGCAGTAGTTTTTTATTATTAAACTATAAGAAATCAACACAAAAGGCCTTAAAATCTAACAAACTAACAAAGCTAATAAACAAGACCATAATGAACTTAAAAAAAAATAGAATATAGGTATTTTTAACAAAAAACTGAGATATTTTTATATGTTTGAAGCACATTCTTCTTCAAGGCTGTTACAGGTTTCACTCTCTGCAATTTCACCAATGCTTTCCTCCAAGTCTTCTATGTTTTCAGGAAGTATCTCTAAGTTTTCAGTATCATCTGGAAAGCCCAAAATGTTTTTGTACCACTTGTATTCAGCCAAACGTAGCCACTCCTTGTTGTATGCAGACAGCAAGTTTGTTAAACTCTTTCTTTTCTTCTCCGGAAACTCTTGATGTAATTCAACTGCCTTTAAATGGATTGCTGCAAAAGTTTTGCCTTTTTTTAGAATACTCTGAGGTTGCTTTGATGTATCACCGATTTTGTAAGTAAGCTCCATTTTAAACTTCACTGCATCTTCGCCATTAAACTTCACTGCATCTTCGCCATTTCTTTTTATAATTTTGTTCAAAAAGATTCTCTTCATGTCAGCAATTCCGACCATCTTTCTCATTGCATCTAGTAATTTTTTAACATCATACACTATCCAGTCCTCAGAAAGTTTCCTTACTGTTCCAAAGTTTCCATACAGATTGAAATAATCACTCTTGCTCAAAAGTACATCATTACAGCGAAGTTCCTTGTCAACGGTACCGAATGTCCTATCTGCTGGCATATAGGAATCTCCGCGAACAGGAAATGTTAGTAGATACTATGTTTTTCAAGTTCTTAGGTGCTTCACGCTGTAACCAAAATGAAAGAATGTGATTGACGTGACAGTTTTTGTTCTGTCCACCACATCTATCGGCGAAGAGTTTCAGGGTTGTACAATATTCAGGGAAATTATATTTTCTTACAAAATCCAAGAGTGCGGAACCAACCTCGTTTACGCCACGTTTAGCCTGATCTTCGGTCCAGCAATATAAATAAGCATCTTTGGTTTCATGTCTATTATTCCCATTGTGTAATAAGAGACTTGATGCGAATAAAATGCCTCTTGAATTGGTACTTTGGTTGTACCTGCTGCATGTCGAAGCATAAATAAGTACAAGCCTCCTCTCTTTCTTTTAAAAGCAATGGGAATTGCTTTGCTCTCATTTTATGTACCCTATACTCCGTAATAAGGGATTGTTTAGTTTGGCCATCTTTCGCGAATTGTATTGCGTTCTTCAACCGACAACACAAGCTACACACGTCAGTAGCGGGACTTCCAAAGCCAATGTTGAAGGAGTTATTGAATATTTTTGAAAAGATACCATAGGTCGCCTTATTCTTCGATTCAACCCGTTTATTGTAGGTACATTTTCCACAGCTTGGATATATTTAAGTTTGCCGGCAAATACGGTCGCCGAGACTTTGCTCGTCCTTAATGACTTTCTGTGGATCTGAGCGATTTAAAAATTTTTTTTATTTGTTGCCTTTTTTCATCAGGCTTGGAAGACCTATGGTCTTCTCCGCGAGTTTCCCTGAAGTTGCTGCCGCTTTGCATTCTTTTTGCAATTGTCCACACTGGTTTTGGCGATATACCAAAAACGGAAATAAAGAATGCTTTACATACAGTTTTTAAATGACCGTGTGAGACAAACTTGTATTTTACTTCAACTGCATGATTCGAGACCTCACGATCAGTAGTTTTGGTTGATTTTGCACAACGACGTCGTTTTGGATTTTTAATGTACATCAAATGGGAAATTTTCGTATCTTGACAGATTTTTGCGTTATCTTTATAGAATTTCTCACGAGCAAATATAATATCTTCAATTGTAATAGTGTTACACATGTAACTGGTATTATCGCGATGTTTACAAGGCTTTTCAAACTCGGCAACATCCGGTATGTGACACGAATATCTATGTAAAATAATATTAATTAAGACTAACATAACCCTACTTTTAAAAAAGTACCACTAACCTGATAGACTTCGCCTTTTCTTGTTTGGTGACGTTTCTTTGTCGTTTCCTAGTACCTCTGTCGCTTCCAGCTTCACCTACAATCACCTCACCACCTCCAAGTTCCATCGTTACAGAAACAATTACATTTACAAGACATAAAGATCGTAGCACAGACACACCCACAGCACTTGCAGTGGAATTATTCCATTTTGAACACACAACTCGAATTATTCCGTTTTGTCAATCACATTTTAGAGGATTTATTCCCTTTTGATAAATTACCTCATTTTTCCTGCCCTATTACTATGGGATTACTGTATTATTACTTCACTTTTGAAAGAAAACTTTTACTCTGAACTTGTAATTCACACTCAGGAAGGCAATGCCACCTATATCTCAAAATAGGAAAAAATGGAGTTATTCCGTTTTGAAAATTTGCTCCACAATTACAAATCAACTGTGTAATTTCTATAACCACTTCAGTGTATAACGTTTTTCCAAACACGTTTTCAATAATATTGAATGCTACTGTTGTCCCGATCTTTTTCTTTGAGTGCTTTGCCTCTTACGAGACATAGTGATTGTCTGTCCTATTCGTGTTTTTAAAATACCACAGACGTAGAGGACCTACAGTTTAATGTGGGCTCTGAACCACGGTAAGTACAAACACTTCTACTCCAGACAAGTAGAACATCTCGCTGGTTTAACCTATAGAGACTTACAATTAATTATCCAACATTTTGCGGTGTTCCTTAACTGTGCAATTATAGTGATAAATTGAAACAATTCGTCAATGTTTGTGATACCACGTACAGAATTAAGCTTTTGGATGCTGGCAACGAGCCAGTTATTTCAGCCTCAACAGATTTAGTTTCATGGTTGAATAGAGCAAAGAAACGCTACATTCTAAAAAATTGCTCTTATGCAATTTTACACTCTTCCACTTTATTACAATATCTAAATTACTTAAAATTTCTTTATTTTCATTATCAGCATTAATATTGTTAATAGTCGCAGTGAATTCTGCTTTAGTTTTTCCATTGATCTGACGAAAATATGGTAATCTCTCGGACGCACCACACAATTTACACTATTCTATCCATACACGCACTTTTTTTAATAGTTGACACTGCAAAAAATGTGATTTGAACTGCATTAGATAGCCCAACAAAGCATTACCTAACAGCCAGGCTGTTGGTAAGGGTAACAAGGTAGGTAGGTTATCATCTATTATAACAACTCAAGAAACCAGAAGGTTAAAGTGATCACAGAGCAGTAACCAACTTGTCAAGTGCAAAGTAGAATAACTCGTGACATGAGTCAGTCTTCGCGTGGCCATGATCCTCATCGGGCTAGTGGCGTGTTTCGTGCTTGAACTTGTGCACCTGGACGTCGTCCACGGAAAGCATCGTCAACTTTACGATCAATACGACGCCCTATTTGTCGCTCGATGCGAGGCGCGCTGTTGGAATTTCAAAAATAGAAATAAGGTAAGATATTCTGGATGTAAGTATCGTATTTATAACAATTGCATAAATATATAATAAAGCAGTTAATTTGTAGGATGTTAAGAATAATATCTTCGATTTGAGTAACTAAAATGTGATAAGAATTTAGTTTCTTAGAACATCTTGGGTATTCTTCCCTGTCAGCCAATTGAATATGAAATCTTTCTACAAACTTAACTCATATTGGAGTAATTCGAAAGTGCTTTTTTTCATAGAAAATTATACAGTTAAATAATAGGCGTTAATGTTTCACAACAAATATAAGAACTATCTAAGGATCTTATTGGTGTGTATGCAGCTATCCAATCATTTTATCTTAAACACGATAAGAGGAATATTTTACAACTATAATAACAATTACAGTAAATTAAAATTCTCTTAAATCTTTCTTTAGTATAAGTTTAGCGATACGTCTACCATTTGTAGGCATACATTTGTGTTTGAGTGGTTTGATAAAGGAGGAACCCTGTAAATTTTGACTGCTAGTGCTTAAATTTAAGTAAAATGACACATGTTAAATGAGCACTCTTCACACATTAAAGGCGCTTAATTCATTTGAATTTGCATGTAACATTCGTGTACATCAAACTTTTCTATATTGTATTGTATCTTTATTTCCACCAGAACACAGAAATTAAAGTTTATGAATTACTTTATAACTTAATTAAAGAAAATAATTGGATGTACGCTGAAGTATATAACTTACACATAAAGTAAATGTAAGTACATTTATTACAACTAAAGTTTTAAATGGTAATAATATAAAGGAAAAATTATAAGTAGATATTTGCATAATATGTTTATATAAACGAAGGTTAATATACAGATCTTGTGAAAGACAATAAAAGGAAATCATATACAATTAGTTTTTGTCAAATAAGATTAATATTTATAAAATAACTGTTTGAATCTTATTTAATTCAAACTTATAAAACATAAAGCAGAAAAATACCGTTGATGTAAGTAAATATTAATTATGCTTATTTCAATACCTTTGTCTCATAAAATATCAGCGTCATTACAAAAACACAAGCGTTCATTTTTTACTATAAATATTTTCTGACAATAATACACTAACAGTTGTGGAATTGGTTTTGGAATTCCTGGTCTTATAAACACATGAAAATTGGTCTTTTTAGGAGAATAGCATGGGTTAGCGGTTCCAATATTTAAGTCATGAACAGATGTACAGATGTGTGGTAGAAATTTATGAAAAGTTTTGAGGATTGTCTCAAAATGTTTAGTCAATTCGTTAAGCACATAAGTACGTAACACTGATGAATATCGTAGGAAGGGTAAACACACGTCTGTATTTTGAATTGTATCTTTAGTGGATCAAACTTAGAACATCAATCGGAAAACAGTGGTTAACATGGCCTGATTTTTACACCTTTATAACTGCTAAATTTTAATGTTCAATAATACACCAACATAATTGTCATAAGAATTACAATTAATTTTTGTACCGGATGCGTGAAAAATATTAATAATAATAATAGTAATATGTATTCTGGCAGAAAGCTTAAGCATAATTGCTAGTTAGGAATGTTGTACTTCCGCAGGAAGTATTTATCCTCTGAAAATTGTATCAATTAATTCAGTATATTTATAAAATAAGTATAATTTTGCTGAAACAAGTTGTTCAGAACAAAACCCTATATTTAATTTGTGTTGTGCCCGCTGCCCACCGGCCGCACACCTAAAATACCCCATGTTTTCACGTTTCCTCAATTAATTCGCTTCAGCTTCTGGATATGCAACAACAAATTCTAGAGGTAAATTAATCAGTGGTCAAAGTCTGTCAGCAACATTAAATAGTCAAAAAGAACGACATACTGTTATACATTACAAATTGCAAAACCGCTTCTAGAGTTAATTATACCCTATAATTTACAATAACAGATGCATCCTGCATTCTCAAAGTGTTGTCGAGTCAAATATTGCACTAAAGTTAAAATTAAAATTATCAAGTTGTTGCGTCTGCTAGATATGCATGCATTCAAATTAATGAATAATTAGTTCAGAAATTCTCAATCCCATACAGATAATATTTGTTTATAAATAGTTTAACTAAGAATAAAAAGGTTTAACCTTAAATGTTAAGGGACGTGTGTAGGCTCAAGCACCTCTATATCTGTTAACATATATTTCAAAATATAATAGTAGGCATATAGCAACTATGTAATTAATATATTAAAACATTTTAGACTCAATAGATCAAATTCCAACAATCTACAGGTTTTCTTTAGCAGGTTTAGTATTCAGTTGTACTATTCAAAGCCCTGTAACATAGTATCTAAGGAATTACAACGGACAAGTTTTTAAAATACGCGAGCAATGAGTTAACTAAATTAACAAACTGTAAACATTATAGTAGTTTTTAGTGTATTGTTTTTGCCGTTAAGCTTTTAATCACCACAACGTGAAATGCACAAAAAAAACAAGAAAAATGTTTTACTATAGATAAAAGCAACGTATAAGTTAATAGTACTGTTAGGAATGTGCAACTATAATTAATTGCGACATGTAAGAAGTATCATAAACGGAAAGACAAGTTCTAGGTAAATTATACAGGTTCGTCTCCTTTGAGTTGCTTTATAAATCGCCAATAAATCTTCACAAAGGAGTTAGGAGCTGCTCGCGGTATTTCTACAATTAAAACTAGCATTTTTGCTGAGCACCTAATTATGCAGTTATGTAAAATAAAAAGAAAAACAAATTGAACCAGTTTATGTAGGAACTAATCTCGGCGTTAATTTGGTGTTGCTGAAATATAAATAGCTAGATTTAGAAAGCACATTCAGATAAAGTTTTAATGCAACATTGACTAATGAGTGCGATAAATGCAAATTAAGAGATGCTGTTAATTAATTGCAGCCATGTTTATATCTGTTTAATTTTTACACATAGTTTATGCATCAAAGATATGAATAAACACAAACACGAATGCGATACCGTACCTATCAATTATCCATAAATAAATTCTGATTTAATAAGCGAAGTAAAATCGAATCATGTTGCATATGTGGATACAAAATTAATTTATGAATTCAAACCGGCCTAACTAGCCTTGCACTGGGTTACTTGAACGATAATTAACATTTAGATTTTTCATCTAGGTAATGTTATATAGGTTTCCAACAGAATGCAATTCAGATGAAAAATATAAACAAATCTGGATTAAAAAATTGTGCTAGCATGCAATGTTAATTTACAACAACCTGATATTAAGAACATCATGTACACAACCTTAATGTTAAGATTTATCTAATTTTCTCTAAAGCAAACCAATGAGAAGATTCTGTTACTACTCTACTTTGTCGTATATTATATGTATTGTTTTTCACAAAGGCTGCATTTCGGTTTTCAGCATTCAGGTAGATGGCTCTAAGCCCCGTGTTGGACAGGGAAACGAACACAATAGTTTGTGGATGTAAATAATACTTCTAATTTTTAGTAGCCATGTAGCTTTAGGATCCTCTTAACATTCTATTTTAACTTCTTTTTAATTTTAAAAAGGCTAATGTAGTGGTTACGTCCTACTTTTAAAAGTAGGTACTTTTAATTTTTTCCTTAAATCTTTTTGTATTATG
The DNA here is from genome assembly GCA_014611495.1 of Limonius californicus. Classification (NCBI taxonomy): domain Eukaryota; kingdom Metazoa; phylum Arthropoda; class Insecta; order Coleoptera; family Elateridae; genus Limonius; species Limonius californicus. The sequence continues at coordinate 21,261 of JABXWE010024694.1, read as the reverse complement.
AATTTGCATGTGTGGGATGATTAACCTACATGATTTAATAATTCTTTCAAGTAAATCCTCCTGAGTTTTTAGGGAGTTTCGTAGACGTAGTTTTTTACTTCACCCCACCTTAAGATATCTAACGGAGTCAAGTCCGGACTACGTGGAGGCTAAGGATGAGTTGCACCTCTTCCAATTATGAAAAGTTTCATCTTGGTAGTTTCTTACAATGCTATGGAAGTGGGCAGGTGCTTCGTCATTTTAAAGCCACATACGCTGTCTAACATAAAAAGCACTGCCTTCTAAAATTTGAAGCAAATCACTTTCTATAAACTGTAAATACATTTCTCCATATAGACTGCCCTCGAAGAAGTGATGACCAACGATAAAGTTGTCAACGACATCACACCACAAATTTACAGTAACAATTCTTCAAAGCGCGATTGCCGAATGCAATGGGGGTTATCTTGTAAATACAAACGGCAGTTTTGGCTATTTAAACACTTATTGTTACTAAACGCCGCTTCGTCAGAAAATAGAATATTTCTCATTTCAGTGGATCAGCAGTAACTTCGTTTCTCAAAAAGTGACAGAAATTTACTGGACATGGGCAATCGTCTGTAGTTAGGTGTACTAATATGACGTGGTAAGGATGAAACCGATTTGCTTCTAAAATGTTAAATACTGAACTTTGGCTAAAGCCTACCGTTCTTCCAACTGCTCGTTGACTTATACGGGGATTATCAATTACTTGCTCGATGACAGCCGCTTCATCTTCTACAGCTGTGACTTGTAGTTGCCTCACCGTTGGCTTGGAAAACTGTACATATTGCCGCAAATTTCGTTCCAAACGCCTAAAGGCATTAGGTGATGGAACGGGTCTATCTGGGTATCTTTATGCATATCGTCGTACTGCTAAGTCTGCCGCCTCTCTACATTCTCCCAAAATCAACATCATATCCGTTTTCCCGCTTTTAGAATTCCTTGACTGATTTTTAATACTACAAGGATCTATGCAAATCAACAAATTTCTACAAAAGCTTGTTAATTTTTGACTAAACAGTAGTTGACATTTGCCAGTCCAAAGTCTTCTTCATGTAAAAAAATATTTTTTATATCTAAAAGAAAAGTTGATTAGATGAAGTGAAAACATCTGTAACGTTGCGGTGGGGGTACTACCATGGCTGTAGACATACATTCCACTTTAAATTGTTTAAATATAAAAATTTCATGTTTTAAACGACTAAGCATGCAATGTAATGGCTGAAAATAATTCCCAACGATTTTTTTAACGAATCTATGAATATGTTAGTGCATTTTGTGACCCCAAATTATGCTTCCTCCACTAGTATGGTTGTTCTTCCGATTCCAACTGCCGAAAGAAACCGCTAATAAGCATCATAATCTCTGAGTGCAAGTAGGTGTCTTCCAGAGATGTATTCGAAATGATGGCTTTTTTTTAGATTAGACTTTGTTTGGTGACATATATTGTTTATTTGCTAGTATATTCGTCAGTAACAAATTGTTGGCCGTATTTGAAAATTATTATTATTAAAACATTTACCAGTGTTAAAATTTATGCTGTACCCTTCAAAGTGCTTTTATTGCATCAAGTATTGGTTAAAGGACAATATATATATATCTTACACTGGTATACTGTTCTTTGGACAGAGTAATATGGCCCGTATCTAACACCTATGACACCACAAACACTGTTGTTTTCTTTATCCTCGAATTTGAGTATCCAGTTGAGTACGTTTGGTAGCATAACTTCCTAGTCAAAAGCACTAAATACTACGCTGCCGTCGGCCCTTAAAAATTTACTTCTACCTTCACTATTAATGTGTCGTCTAGAAAATATTTCGATTTCGACAGAGTATAAGTATTTACGAAAACTCTAACTCTGTCTGACAGATCAACCCTTTCAAAATAATAAATTTAGTAGCTTATAAATATAAATGTTCTTAGTCGTACTTTACCTAATAATTTTTTTCTATTGTGATGTTTTATAAAACACAATTTAGTTGGCCCGCTATTGGTCTACATATAGAGAAAGATAGAACTTTTAGTTTAAATAAATAAAAATTGTTAAACGATTACTACATCACGGCAATGCTAGATTTATAGAAAACCAAATAAGAACCCTGGTTACAGCACTAGGCTTAAATGCGGAAGGTCGGGAGTTTCCGATTCGATGCCTGGCCACCCGTCTACCCAATCGCTTTCAATAACTGGGTACCTGCGTGCGAATGAAAAAGGGATGATAGAGCAGTTGTCTCTACTGCGTGATGCCAACCACTTCACCACGTGTCGTGAATATGACATTCGACAACCGGTTGTGCGAGCAAAAATATGGAAGTTCGATCTTCCGCCTTACAGGCCAAACTCCTTCATGGGATGTAGAGCCACACGATTACTATTAAAATAAGAAGTCAAGTAATTGTATGCTGCTTAACGATTTTTTTTTATTTTGCACCTATAATCTATAATCTATAAAATTTACTACTTATTCGTTATTATTGTGATTGTGTACCTTCTTCTTCTTCGCTTGAAGACGTAGTCTTCCATTCTGTTCTGTTACCCGTCTCTTCATTGACCTGCCTCGATGTCTTTTACCCTTCGGTCTATATTCTTTCGCTGTTAGTGGAAATCTATAAACATTCATTCTCTCGAGATGTTGACACTGGATTTACGTCAATGGACGCGGTAAATTGGACGCGCGTCAATTAGATGCGATCAATTGGACGCGCGACAATTGGACGCTTACGTCAATTGGACGCGTACGTCAATTGCACGCGTGCGTCAATTGGACGCCAGATAATCGGACACGAGATAATTGGACGCGTTCATGAACTTAATATAAGCTTTATTAGAATGTGTGGGGTTATTTACGTTTAATTAAGTGCATTGTGAATTCGAAAGCCTTTCTCGGAATTTGAAAGTTATATTACCAGCGCCAGCGGGATTTTCCGACCCTTCGTGCACCCGAATTAGCCGCGTTTTCGCAAATTCCTTAAACATTAATGAATAGGTAGACCTGTATTTAAGCTTGTTCATACCATTTCACATATTCAGTTATACTGCAGATTGAATTTCTTAAAGAGTTGAACTTTGCTAGTATTTCAAGATGTAAACGTGGTGCTGCAGTTTGTAATAAGCGAATGAGGTAATAAAATGTTACTATACGATGGTTATATCCACAAGAAAGAGAAAACTAGTGGTGAGAAAATTATATGGAAGTGTGGTAATTACAACAAGAACCATTGTCGAGGAAGAGTTCATACTTTACATGATGAAGTGGTAAGAACTGCCCCTCATAATCATGTTGGGGATGCTGCAAAAGTTGGAGCAAAAGTGGCTGTGGCAAATATGAAGGAAATGGCCAAACAAGTAGAGCTAACTACCCAAGCTGTATTAGCAAGCATGTCTTTGCAACTATCTGCAGCAGTATGGTCCCAACTACCTCCTGTTAAGGCTTTAAAGCAAACAGTTCAGCGAGTAAGAACAGTTGCAGAAGCCGTCCCAACAAACCGAAGAAGCCTAACGGATCTTATATTTCCTGACGAATACAAAATTATAGACGGCGAAGCGTTTCTGTTACATGATAGAGGTCCCAATGAAAACAAAATTCTTTTGTTTTCAACCACAAGGAATTTGGAAATAATGGAACATTGCAATCATTGGTATGCGGATGGTACGTTTACTTCAGCTCCACAGTTGTTCAATCAAATACATACCATTCATGGAGTGCAGTACAGTAGTGTAAACCCAACCGCGTATGCGCTTCTTCCAAATAAAACGGAAGGTACTTACATTCGCCTATTTCAAGCTTTACAATTATTAACACCGAAGCTTCAACCAACATCTACCATAGTAGACTTCGAAAGAGCAGCAATAAAAGCCTTCAGACAAGAATTTCCCGATGCCGTAAACCGTGGCTGTTTTTTCATTTTACGCAATGTATATTGACGCATATGCAACAAGCAGGTTTGCACGTTAGATATAGCGAAGATGCTAATTTTGCTTTACATTTGCGACACCTGGCAACTCTTGCATTTGTTCCGGAAGAAGATGTCACTGATTCCATGATCTGCTAATTGATAACGAGTTTTATGTGAAAAATGAAAACCTATTGTAACCCTTAATAAATTATTTCGAAGACACGTGGATAGATCACCTAGACAGAAGGCAGAGACGAAAGTAACCACTATTTCCTCTCCGTTTGCGGAATGTATATGCATTCGTCGAAGATGATATACCACGTACAAATAATTCTGTTGAAGGGTGGTACAATAGCTTTTCTTCAGTACTTAATGATGCACACCCAAATTTGTAAAAGCTCCAAAAAAGAAGTAGGTTTAAATTGATTGGAAATCGAGCAATTAATTGCTGGAAATCCAGCACCAGCCCAAAGAAAAATATACAGGGATACCGCCGAAAATATACAATTGATTGCGTCCAATTGACGCGACACGATTAACCCCATTGTGTTTTGAGTTGTACTATTTTGTCTTGTATTCAGTATACGTTATGCTCCGTTCGTATGTCATTATTACTGATCATGGCTAATCTTGTGCATCCGTTAATTACTCTGAAGAATCCCGTCTCATTACTTTGAATTTTGCTTCCTTCCGTTTTCCCTGTTATTCATGTTTGGCCGAAAAGTGCACCTCTAAAAAATAATAGTAATCATTATGATTTGTTGTTTCAGCTATTGCGTTTCTATTTCTTAACTGCTATACTGACGAAAAAATGTACTAAAGGAATGCATTACTTGGGCATTTTAAGATTGTTAGTATTTAGGATTTTTCAATTTATTAAACCTCTCCATCTTCCTATTCCATCCATTTCATTTTAAGTAGGTGTTTCATTTTTATCCAAAGAAAATAATGTTTACTATCAGTTGCGTAATTCTAAATAATTAGAGCTCCTTCGAAAATGGTTTTTGTTAAATTATACATACCTAAAGACCAGTGAATCACAGAAAACTCGTACTCAGAAAACATTTTTAGATACTTTTGCACCCATTAATTGTCTATTTCATCTACTGTTAAACATATCTCTGCTTAAAAGTATTCATCTTTCAAAGTAAACTGAATTTAAAGATTTATAGTTTAAAGTAATACGAAAAATACATATATAGGAATTATTTAAATAAATACGGTTATGAGACATCTAAAGTTCATCGCTTTTCTAGTTTTCATGGAAAAAAATTTGATTTTAAAGAAGTAATAATATTTGAAACACGGCGATTCGGAACGTAGCTTTCTTTGGGCCAAATGTCTTGCAATGGCATGTACCTTTCAGTAGAGTTTAACTGCCAACAGAGAAATAACGATCCCTTAAGAATTTAGTAGAATGCGTTTATACATCTGTTACTTAAATAAATTTTTATTTAGGATGATATTGAGAATTAATTTTCTTCCTAAATCCGTGAGTCCTCCAAGTTGAAGGATCGCTCCACTATGCAAAGTTTGTGGACCTGACAGCACGTCATTTAATTTAAAAAGATAATGTACAGCATGTTAAGAGTCGCTCTTCCAATGTCCAATAAGATAATTCATTTTGGGTCCCATCTAGTGGATGTAGAAATAAATAAAATTGGCTAAAAAGTTAATTTAAATATTTAAATGGGAAAGATTTCGGCAAATAAGCTGCCATCTTCAGTAGGAACTTGGACTAACTAAGGTAACTTAGCAGAGGAATCTCTAGAGATATATCCTTCCCCAAGTCCAAGATTTTCAAAATTTTTTAATTGATTAGATATACGTGTGAAACTATGGCACTATGTTTGAAGGAATTTAAACAAGATACTGGGGTAAAATATTGCAATGTTGATTGTTGTTGATTGTTTATACGGAGAGGGTCGTTACTGCCCTAAACACTGCGACCCCTTGGGCTTATTCTGAATCCCCTTTTGTCGCTAGTCGCTGTCAAGTAGATCCGTCCCCTTTATCAGGTCTAGGAGTTCGTTGATCAGACTAGCTTGCGGTTGTATCTCGTTGGGATTAGTGCCCTCAACGATTTGATATATTCTACAAGCTAAGGCTTCGCATTGGAATATTAGGTGGGAGGCTGTTTCCTCCTCCTCGCCACACAGCCTGCATATAGGATCTTCGTTAAATAGCCCCATGTTGTAAAGGTCTTGTCTGAAGTGCCAGTGTCCCGTTAGGAGTCCTGTCACTGCTCCAATTTGAGTCCTACTAAGCTGTAGGACTGTTTTGGTAATCTTGTAGGGGTGGTTACCCATCATAGCTTTGGTTTGTCTTTGTCGAGGTGAGAGTCTCTAGTGTTCCGAATGTTTGGTTACGATCCATTCTTTAACGCCATGTTACGGCTGTTCCAGTCTTATTATATGAACCAGAACATTAGATACTCAAGCAAAAGGCGCGTTAACTAATTAAGTTTACGGAAATCCAAATCCTATGAGCTGTAGCAGATTGTCCATTGCTCTAGCACAAAAGAAAGGACGGTATAGTACAGGAACTGATATGTATTTTAATTAAAAAAATGTAAAACAGACGCAATTGGATAAAACATTTATGTAAAATGGAAGATTGCCCTATCTCTAAATAACTAATTGACTGATGATGATGACTGTACATGAGAGCAGAAGTGACTAATATGTTTAATGCTAGATGGGATGGCGATATACGAAATATATTTTTTAACATTTCACTTGATTCTGCTCTTCAGTTTCTCTGTGGATGTTTTTATTCATAGTAACTTCAAAATCGATTTCAATTTTTTTTTCTGTTTTCCAATTGCTCCATATAATACAATTTTAGATATCCAGAACAACTAGTCTAAACCTTTTACTCATGATATGTATTACGACCCACATGGCTTCTTTATAAGTTTTTCAAAATATACCAATATGTTCTTTATAAAAGGCAATATTTGGTCTAAACAGAACTTATAAAATTTGCAAGAGGTCAATAATTCAAATCCAGCGTTAAATTATAGTTTCAGTAACTTTTTAACTTTCATATCTCCCCAACACTACCAAAACTATTTTAGATTTTTCATTCCTTGTATATTTAGTACGAGTGTTTAGCAACTTTCCAATGATACATTTAAAAGAGGAAGAAGTTTTAGTAAAAATCAAGGATCATATTAATTACAATAATATTAGTTAATTCATTATTTGTTTATTACAAGTTATATTAGTAGAAATCGTTTTAGATATATTAAAATATATGATTAGTACTGTAATCTAGCATCTATCTACGTCTCAATTAACTGATTGAAACAATATTACGGATTAATTATTTACAGAAAACGGAATAATCGGTTTGCAGTCACGTATCCAAACCTCGAATGCAGTAATTCATATATAAGTAGGTACATGTAAAATTAGCCATTTGAGTTAGTTTTACATATCAGAGTCAAGGCATTACATGAAACTATTTAAGGAGTTTATAATTTTAACGTGCTCGTTGACCACCAACTAGAATAAGAATATCATGTAGCCAAGTGCAACGAACTTGGAAATGGTCAATCCTTTTGTAACACCTATAAAATACTTTTGTAAGTTCTGACTGCCTATATTTGTGGCGATTTGAAGGCCACCGGCATAATAAAGTTGGTAATATATAACTTGATATATGGCTGCCACGTGCAACTCTATTGTTAAAGTGCGAATTGAATATGTGCACAATTATTGCTTGTTTAATATCGCGCTTGTTTCAACACGATTTTTTATGGAAATGTCAGATATACAAAGCAAGTTCATTGTTGTGTCTTGCTAATCACGTGCATACTTTGTATGAAAAGTTATGGTATATTAGAAGTAAACGCTTCAAGCAAGGACACAAATTCGAATCTCGCAGGTTTCTTGTGCGAACCATAACGTTTAAACTATAATAAAGTATGCTTATCAAATATTATTTTTAAAATATCTTACAGTTATGCAGTAACTGATTTGGTGTCCATACAAGCCCAATAATCAGCGATTTACCTATTTATATACCTTTATAAGACCCAATTGTATTATTGTAATCAAATATAAAGTTGCATTCGATAAACAGAATATTATATGTATTTGATAACTGCAATAACCAACTGACGGTTTATAATAGTTCAGCAGATTTTTAAATATTGTATTATGTTTAGTTAATTCCATATAATGGCTGTAACTCTATCAGGTATTGTAAAATGGACCTTTGTAAACTATTATGGCTGTTTACTGTCTCATGTTTGCTACGATTTAGTTCTGAATTTGTTTGGTTTGTGTGTTCTGCTATTATATTATGTCAAAGAATCCTGATTTGCGATTGGTCCGTACTACGGCAATTACATTAAGAAGCAGATATCTACTGACTTCTGCATGTCACACGGACTTCCATCCTGAATGTGCGAATAGATAGGAAAAACTTTTGCTGAAAATGCTCTTATTTTTATTAGGGTTAAAAGTATCGTCAAGCAAATGGAGTTTTCTAAATTCTTTTCCAGTACCTGAATCCCCAGACTATGACATGGTGCAAACTTGACTTCTTTACTCAAAAAGTTGGTGTGCATGTTTCAAACGATGTCCTTAACATGCATTTTCTATAGTCTACATCAGATTTCGACTCGTCACTTTAAATAACGGTTTGCTATTGTCGGCGAATCCGATATTTGTAAAACAACGACTTTTCTGTAAATAGCACATAAACTAAGAATAGTTTGTTATAGAAAGTCGTGAAACTCATATGATCATTTTTGAGTTTTCTTTTAGTCGTGGATCCGCATACTTGATTTCTAATCATTCCTCCCGCCATAATAGAGTGCGTTTTCAACTAGTTGATTTGCGATTTGTTATAATAGTTTTCTTCAAATCCCATTGATCAGCGTTAGATATTGCTAATGGACGACCAATTTTTTACTTTCCGGATCTAAATTTGTATAATAATTAATTATATCTTCTGGTATTGTTCTCGAAACAGGACTGGAAACTGAATTTAGTCGTGCCGAAACAGCATTCATATAAACTATCGTCAATCTTAGCGTAGCACTTTATCACAAATCATAATTTTGTTTTTAAACTTCTTGGCAATTACTAATCACATGCATTGCATATATATATTATTATAATCAAGTTGTATAACGGCTGAACTATTATGAACTGATGCTTACCATACATTCTTGTTAATAGATTTGAAAATATTTGCAACATTAGTAAAAATAACACAGCTTAAGGATTATATTTTACTATGCTAAACTAAATTTTCTAAAAATATCACAAGTGTTGCCTTGGCTAACAAAATATTAAAGACTGCAATGGAATTTTAACCGGTTACTGTATGAGTTTTAGCAATCTGTATAATTGAAAGTCAACAATTAAATAAATTAATTTAGTCTAAGTGTAAATTTATATATAAAAGTTTGAAAGTAATAACTTAGGATGTTAAACTTATAGAGCAATCTTAAAAAAACATAAATATGTCTGCTAACTATTAATTGTGGTTTCATGTATTATCCTGCAGTGTACAAAACTATGTTTGCTGAAAGACACCGTCAAACCAGGACTATGTCCAGCTTCAGAACCAACAGAATCTCTCTTCGTTGCCGTGTGCTTGGATGCTTGCAAACATGACTCTCAGTGCCCCGGTCTGACGAAATGCTGTACACACCACTGCGGAGTCACGTGTCGATTCCCAAGAGATCTCGAACTAGAAAAAGGTAGGTCGGAAAAACTACTTCAATTTGTCTATATCTATACATAAAAATATGTTATATTGTACTTTATAGCACTTTGGAATGGCGATAACTGCGGGTTTGTTTTTTACTTTTCCATATTCCCAATATAGAATATGTATGTCGATCACCAAAATCATCCGGTTTTAGACTTTAACGAGAATGCGTCGTTTAGGCCGTTAGGGAATAAAAAAATTGTTTGATATATATTTATATATATAATGCTGTGTTAGGCTAAATTAACTTTATTGCTGTGTGGCAAATAAATAAATTATTATTGATTGTAATAGGTATTATAAACGTTGGTTGTACAAAATGAATACAGTGACTGGTTAAACGTACACACTGGGCGCCATAAAACATTATCAACTTCTTAATCGAAAAATCCTCCTCAAGATGGATATACCAAATAAGTAAATTCATAAATTGCTTAACCAACACGAAATCAATTCAAAATTTGCACCAACCTTATTGTAGATCTCAGGGTCGCTGTTATAAATGGTCGAACTATGTGAACTCATGTCGCTGGTAAACAAAGCAAGTACTCACACAAAGAAAACATATGGAAATTTAATTTCAAAATTATCCGTGCTATACCGCATGTAACACAAAATACACTTCAAGTTTATAAGTCAGTATCAACATAATAAACATCAATTATAATTTTATTAATTTTTCAAATTGTTTATATTTTTCCTTTGTTAAAAACATTTACCTAAGGTTCGTTGACCGCAACTGTGGTGTAATGCAATCTTTCCTGAATTTTCAAATCAGCTAGACTTGGCGGGTCTGGTCCTCTAACACCTGACAATCTTCACTATGAACAAGTAGTTCAGAGTTACTGTTGTAGACATTAGTGCAGTTAGTTTGTTGTTCGTAGCATCCAAATCTCAGCGACACGTAAGTAAAATTAGCTCTTAATATTATCTTCCGCTAGGGACACACCATTGATATCCTTAATTTGTATTAATCAAATTGAGGTCTTAACCTCAAACTGCTTAAAGGTAAAATTCCTTGTTGTAGTTTCTTGCTGTAAATAAATTCCTTTATTATGTTGGTTCGAAGCACTTCCTTTTCATTTATTTTTAATTATTACTTGAGGTTCCAATGATTTTACAAGTTACATTGACGTTTATGTCAAACGTCAAAATAAAATTATCGACCAGCTATGACAACTGCATATCGATAAAACAATTGAAGGAAACCCACGTCAACTTTATAATTGTTTCATAAAATTATAATTTTCAAGGATTTTCAAAATTTTTCGCACGTAAGTGGGAGAAAACACTTTAAATACGTAGATAAACGTTAAAACTGTGGTTTAAACTCCAATAACTAAATTCTTAATACAAATTACAACATCTAGCGGAGTCGCAAATTAACAGGTCTCGGCTTGGTGTTATAAGAACAACTGAATGTTTTTTTCTGACAAAAACTCATCGTATTTTCCAGCGTTACCTAGCAACTAGTAACTACTATCAATTTTGTATCATGTATGTCTTCAGGCCTTCATCGGTATGCTTGCTGATGCTTATCCTTTGGAATATCCTCAAAAGTTCGGACTGACTGCCCAAATGGAATGTGGAATGAGGGAAGGGCGTGAAAAAGGAGGGGCCGATCGGTTGGTCTATTGTGTTTGTTAAGGCCGGCGAGAAGTCTCACGGCCTTACCCTCTCCCTTCAATCCTCAAAAATCACACTCAACCTTCATTTATCGGTTCGATACATCTACCAAATAATCTATAACTATTACAGATTCGGAAAAAATGTACATCATCAAAACTACTTCTGAGATAGGGGTGGGGCAGGGGTAGTTGTGTGGTGGAGGTAAACAGACGGATGGACATGCCCAGATCTACAGGCTGTCGCTCAAGCGAACGCTTAAATATGATCAGCTTTATTTTGTATACGACTATATTTTTGCTAGGACCAACAGTTTCCGAGATAAAAGCGAAAAACATAAATAAATGCCACGTTTCACGTCACTGCTGCTAGAGCTCACCTCCGATTTATCAGGACTTTTGTATAATTCATCGCTAGCCACTTGCGTAGAGAAGCAAGTGTGCCAAGTTTCAAAACTGTAGGAATTATTTTTAGGTGAAAACCTATTTTGACTGGACTATCGCTAGCGTTTTCCCATAGAGATTTCGTTTTGTTAGATAGTTAAGTCTGCTAACTATAACAGTTGGTAGTCCGAAAGAAATGCAGATATTGTAAAGTTATGTTTTCTATTGAGCAGTGGAACTCATAGAAGATAAAGCAGAAAACATTAGAAAATATTTGACTAATCAACGCCAACATCAGTTTTACTCTTAACTGTCTACAGAACAAAGAACCCAAAATAGCATTTCGTATTTTATAATTGTAGATATATTTAGATATAGATAATTTATTTGGAAGGTTTAGTTATAAGATCGCTTGTGAAAAATTAGTAAGATATAAAAGATGTTTTATATATGGTGCATGTGAACTAAATTAGGATTTCCACGATAGTTTTAATAATAATTGCAATGTTCCTAACGCCCTAATGCAAAGCAGCTAATCATACTGTCTTTCCTGGGACATCATTCTTTGTTAATGCATGTGTCGACCTGGAATACTATAAAAACAATAGAGCCCAGTGAATGAACATTAGCATGAGCTGTAAATATGTATGTAATTGTTATTTATTTTGGATTCTGGAAAATCTATAGCATAGCTCTAGATTTAGATGACGCAGGTACCACCACAACTGAATTTAATATATTATGCCCGTTTACCATTCCATTACTTTAACGACAAAAAATCAGTTATCTATATCATAAGTTGTTCTGAAACATTAAGTGGTTTATCAGAATCTGTGTAATTTAAGCACTGGAGATTTATTCCTCAGTAATTTCATCCCAGATATTTTTAGAGAATAGCCAAATTTTTTCTACAGATCAATTTTCCATTACATAAACATTGGATATTTAACAGAAAATGCGACGACAATTTACAAGGTGAATATAAACACGCACGAAACACTTTAATCACTTATAGCTGAGGTTATCTAACCCCTAAATCACCTAGCATTTTTACGGAGTTATGGCCCTTCCAATGTTTTTACTCAATTCAATAAAATAGAAAGAACTTTTTTATTTCCATTTTGCTAAACATTATTGTTTTGGAAAGCTAACAGTCTAAGCTTAATTTTCAGTCGAGAAAAATATACAGTTGCGTGTTAAAAGTTGATGAAATCTGATCCAAATGTGAAAAATTTGGTGTATAAAATTGCAGATTAGGTGTATGTAGGTATTTAAGTTGTCATTTCTATTCGGAACTCAAAAATAACTCTTTAATTATTAAATTTACGGAAAAAATCGTCAAAATCTATTTTTTTAAAAACAGAATACTAGAATACAGAATACTACTACTACTACTACTGCAGAAGCAGCAAAAAAACTTAGGTTATCCACCCCATTTCCTAAATATACCCTTATTTACTCATTTTTGAAGTAAATTTTTCGTTACAGGTTAAGATTTAATCCACTTTTCATACGCAGTTGTGCATTTTGGTTTACTGAAAATTAGGCCTGGACAGTTAGCTTTCCGAAACAATGAATTTTATCGAAATTGGACAAGCAACAAAAAAGTTATTATATTTTAGTGAATTGATGTAAATAAACTTTGAAATCCCACGTCTCCGCAACGGGTAAGATTTAGGTAAATACAATTTGAACAGCCTTTTCGTTCAATTGCTGTGCGCCAGCTTCTCTGCCACGCGTCTCTCCTCAGTGCTAAGGTAGAAGTGCAAAGGGTCTACAATTCAACATCGAATTCGAACAACAGAAAGTCCAAAGAAGATTTTTTACATTTAAACCCCTGAGTTTTCAACCGAATGTGGTGTGGATTTTATTGCAATTTCTACTACCACTATTGAGAAAATACAGCATCTATGAATAAGTTTAAAGCAGAAGAATACTTGACAAACAAAACCCAAACATTAAATAGAATTAAGGCAATTATACTTAAATTATTAGAAGGAAACGGAAACTACTATATGAGGGAGTATTGATATCTAGTTAGCCTGGAAAGTTTCTAGTAAAGAAAAGTGAATATGGTTGCTATGATTACAACTACGTATGACGTTTGTTGTCAAAGTTTGACATCCATAAGTTGAATGGTGATCAAACTGTGAATTTTTGAAAACAGCATGTCTGAGAAGAAGATAGAATTTGAAAAATCGAGTTTCGGTCAGTCATTAAGTATTTATTTTTGAAAGGGTTATCGGGCAAAGAAATTTTTGCTGATATGATAGAAACCTTAGGTGATCCTGATCAATGTCCTTCAAACGCCACTATTAAAACTGGGTTGCGGAATATAAAAGAGGAAGGTCAGGTGTGAAAGATGAGCACCGCCCTGGAAGGCCAATTTCTGTGACCACTCCGGAAAACATTGGTTATGTCCATGATATGATTTTAGAAAATCGACGTATTGGGATTAAGAATATTGCAGAAGCATTGCATATTTCCTGTGAACGTGTGTGTCACATCATTCATCACGACTTGGGTATGAGAAAGCTTTCGGCCAAATGGATTCCAAGATGCTTGAACGTTGGTCAGAAGGCCGTTCGATTGATAACGTCAAAAGAAATCTGCCGCCATTTTGCAGAAGATTCCTCAAACTTTTTGGATTGGTTTGTTACTATAGACGAATTGTGGATCAGTGACTAAAGAGCAATCGAACCAGGCAAGCATGTTAGTTCTCCCCGACCCAAAAAATTCCGTGTTCAAAAATTGGCTGGCAAGATTCTTGCTTCAGTTTTCTGGGACAACGGTGGGATAATTCTGATTATTTGGAACGGGTAGAACTATCACGGGAGCATATTATACTGAGTTGCTAACTAAATTACGTAAGAAAATCATCACCATCATCATCATCATCTGACATGGAGCTGACTCGAGTGGAAAAACGCCGCGGAAAATTTGCCAGAGGTGTGCTCTCTCTGCAAGACAACGCTCCTGCTCACAAGTCATTGATTGCACTGCAAAAACTTCATCAAGTTTTCAATTTCATCAAATTGGTTTTGAATTGGTTGACCACCCGCTCTATTCTTCGGATTTAGTACCGTCAGACTATTATTTGTTTACAAAACTCAAAAAACATTGTCAACAAATGACTAAGCAATATGTGCCGTTGAGGAGTGGTTTGCAGACCAAGAAAAAGATTTTTTTTTAATGGCTTGGAATTACTTTGTGAACGTTCTGCTAAATGTATAAGCCTTAAAGGAGATTATGTTGAATAAATAAAATTTTGTTTTGAAATATTGTGGCGTTTTATATGGTATGCTAAGTACCTATCAATGCCCCCTCGTAAATAGGTCGAAAACGGAAATATTTACAAACAGAGGAATCGCAAAGTAAATGGTGTAGAGGAGTCATTATAGTATCTGGTAGACAGTAATGTCCATTGCAAGTCCGCGCGGGAAAATATTTAATTAATGGGAAAAACTAAATTAGTCTACTTTTGTCTACGCTGGCTTGTATTTTAACGATTTTTATTTGAAGATGAAACAACGCAGATCCTATAAAATGTATATAAATATAGAAGAATTAGACAAAGCAATTCTAGTTGCTACTTTAGAAAAACTATACGTTAATTCAAATTTGGATAAAATATTGAACTGTCTGGCATGACTTTCACACGGCGATTTTCGAGGTAAGCAAAATTCTCGTTTACTGTTACCGTAAGTACAAAATTAATATTGGTGTACGATCTTCGTGGTGGTCTGTCATACATTTTAGCGCATTTGAGTCTTTAAATAAGCAAGTTTTAGTAATGATTAATGCCTTACAGTGGCGGCACGTAGGTAACTCGTTGTTCCTCAGCCAAGTACTAACTTCTTGTACAAAATAGCAGTTACACAATAACATCAACGCTTTTGAAGGTTTAATTACTACAAATAAAAACTGGGTTTTAAAATTTTCGGAGAAATAAAATAGTTTTTAGCTTTAAGTTGTTCTGATGCGCTGCTGTGGTGTCAACCGATCGAATTTCAGTAACCTAACGAAACAGGTTTAGATATCGAAATAATGGCCTAGTTTTTTGTGGCTTGGGATCCTGAACTGCATCTCAATAGGACCACCAAGATACTCAAAAGGCATTAATAACTTCACAGCATAACAAGCCGTGGATGTACGGTCTGGTGGCACCGAATTAGGAACAAATATGATAATAGGCTTAATCACTCAAATTTTTCATAGTGGGCCTATAATTATTGTAAACCTGATATCTTGCAGCGTTCAATTTAGATGCAAATTCGTTCAGCGCTTTTAATAAATGGCCACCAGTTTTGAAAGGACCGTAAAAATATACATTAATGTCTAAATTAGCTCTAGCATTTACAAAATGGACCTCTTTGTTGCATATTTTACGTTATGTAGATGTAGTTATAGTTAAGGATCAGAAATATTTTAAATTTGTTTGGTAAATTACTGTATTGGAATGAACAAAAACTACAAATTATTAACCTTTCAATAAAAATAGCATTTATCTACTTGACTAACAACAACAAAAGCAATAATTTATTTTAGTAACAATACGTAGATAATAAATTTTATTCAATTCTTTTCTAATGCCGAACTACTTAATTGGTGCATGAACTTATTTGTTTATTTACATGGCCCTAACATGTTACAATTAAGAATCACGAACGTTATCAACTTATTTTCATTTACAGGTATACCTGATATTCCAACAGACCTGATAGTAACAGAACGCCGAAGAAAGAGAAGCATCCAACTCAAATGGGTTCCTAGGGAGTCACCTCTAGGAACAGCATTATATTTGGTAGAAGAACGCCACTATACTGGTCAAAATTTTATAGAAAGTCGTATGGGTGAATGGGAACCCTGTATACGCACGGTTAAGCCATTTGTAATCCTAAAACGACTTGTAAAACCAGGGCGATGGTATCAGTTTCGCGTAGCTGCTGTCAATGAGAATGGTACCAAAGGATATTCAGAAAATTCTTTAGGATTTATAACATCAGCAGGTGGTAGTGAAATTTTTGTACGATATGAATGTTAAATTTTTTTTTTTAAAGGTCCCCGACCGCCGAAATTGCCTCAAAACGTAACCGTGGGGCCGCTCTTGCAAGCTAATGGAAGTCTTAGCACTGAACTGAGTTGGAAACCTCCAAACTCAGATATGCCAATCGATAGATACAAAGTGTTTTGGAGTAAAAGGCTGCACGGAGCGTCTGCTTTGGATTCGGTACTTGTTCATCAACAGATTGTTCCTAAGGTAATAAAGCTGAAATAGAACAATCTTTAGGTATTTGAAACCATTATTTCAGGATTTTCGAACGATTTAATTTAAGTCTATAACTCCCATGTTTCTTTTTTTCTTACGAATAAATAAAGCGGACGAACATGCTACAAATACTAACATAAGATGTAAAATCTTCTATAAATGTAAGAAATACGCAGTTATCTATCGCAGTTTGTGCTAACATATGTTGCAAAAATAATTTAAATAGTAATTACAGCTATCGCCAATAAAAAATTAAACGTTACAGCATTCGCTCCTGTATGGCTTATATTATTTTAAATAGTAGTCTCTGGAGATGTAGATGGAATGTATGAAACACTTGCAGAATTTTTTGACAACAAAATGAAGACATGTCCAGGGTTGAACAATTTATCAAAATTAATTCAATTACTGGCGTGCAACTTTGGTTACGAATAGTATTTGATTTTCGCAATGCTCTTACGCAAAACCAAGAACAATTGATGATTTTAAAACAAGATTTGAAGCAGAAATTTGAGGTATTCCGCAGGAATTATTTGTTAGACTTATGTCTAATTTCAAGCGTCGCTTAGAAGAGTTTAGTGAAAATGACGGAGGACACTTGCGGCATGCAATATTTCCTGACTAAATATCTCATTTTTACACTTCAGTAATCAGTTCTTTTTGAGAAACCCTGTACACATATGTGTACGATACATACAATAATACTCCATAATATGACTAATAAGGATTATTTTAATTTGCATGGGTATTTGGACACATACGATCTGCTAATAAAACAATACAAACGATTATAGTATATTCATAAATTACATAAAAATTAAATTACAATGCTGTAGAGTGTAGGGTATGACAGTAAATAATCATGGACTTTTCAATAGTATGTAATTAAACTAAATGTTTATTACCTTTTAATAGATTTTTATATTCAAGAAATGTTACTTCCGATTTAAACAAATATGCTAGGCTGCTATATTTATTCAACGCTAGAATTCTTAAATTTCATTATTTGGTACAAAGTGTGTCCCAAATTGAGTAGGCTACCACGGTTATCTTACTTATCGCTAAAGATAGAGATTTATTTAAATAGGAAAAGTTGGGTAGTTTTGAGTGCTGATTAAGATTCCGTTGAGAGTATTTTAAAATTCCCAATAGTTTAGAAATTATTCCCATAAAACTGAAAATCGCTATTTTCTTTACAGTCAAATATCTCCGTAAATATAAAAGATATGAAAAAGTATTTTATGTAAAAGTTATTTTATTTGATTAGACACACTTATAAATGATGTCAAAATAAAATTCAAAATGACGGATTCCGAGATATTGGTAGCAACTTAGTAATATCAAATGAACGCTGTATAGGATTTTTAGACGGGTAATTAACTTTTTTTTTTCTCTTTTCAACGATATATCACAACTTACATCTCAATGAAAATTTTTAAAGATATTAAGTGATTTAATTGTACATCAAATACGCATGAAAACATACGCACATTTGGAAACAAATTGAACAAAAATAAAGCAAACTGAAAGTTATTGATTAAACACAATCAACACCATTTCGCGACAAAACCAGTTACTTTTGGCAATACTTGCACCACCACCTCACGTAGTTCTTCTACATTCATTCTATATTATTATAATTAAAATTACTTCCATACACTTTATTTAGCAGTAAAAGAAAAGAAGTACGTAGCTCAGCCAACTATATCAAAACTTTTTTCAACAGTTTCTAAGCAAGACCGGCAAAGATTTAATTTTACCGGCAGTAAAAGAAGTAATAACAACTGTGCTTCATAAACCAGCGGCAAATATTATCGGAAAAATTCCTTTGAGCAATAGTTCTGTGCAAATACGAATTGATGAGATGGCTGAAAACATTGAAGAATCATTGTGCAATCATCTGCAGACTTACCGATTTTCAATTCAGTTGGATGAGTCCACTTTACCAACTAATGAAGCATTGTTGTTGTCATACGTGAGGTTTATCAAAAATGAGAAAATATGTCAAGAACTATTATTTGCTAGAAATTTAGAGACAGATACGAAAGGAGAAACCATATTTAATACACATAGCTGGAATATCCGCAAAATTAGATCCGTGCTTCAGCTTATAACAGCTTACAATTTCTCGTATAGAAGTTCGTTCTTTTGCAGTGAAACAAACTATGTACAGAATGTCTCACAACTCGACATAAAACGCCTCGTAGCGCCGTTCAGCAGTACATACTAAATATAAAACAGCTAAAATATGTTTCTTTCCTAAGCTAGTTTCATCACACCAAGCACGAAAAGAAGTGGAAACTTGGCAACTATGTAGTATGCCTGGTATATGCTCTACGGTAAATAGCTTTGCAGTTACTACCGAAAACTATTAAACAATATTTATTACATAATTATCATTATCTAGGCCAGTCGACGCTCTTGATAACACAAATATCAACTATTAAGCGACTTATTTACACACCATGAAGAGGTAGAGTTACTGCAGCAATTTTTTTAGATAGAATCCTGAATACGCCTTGTCTGCAGCTGAATAAAGTAGATAAATAAATCTTTTTCAATAACTAAACAAATAAAAATGTAATATTTTCTGAAAATTAATGGAACAGTTCAAAATGACCACTACCAACATTATGACATTCTGCACATCTCACTGTAACTGAACTTTGTACTCGTTGAAGCATGTGTTCGTTTATAGTTGCAGCCGCCTGGTCCAAGATCTGCAAAATTATTTTGATGTCAATCTCGAACTGATTCCATAATGAGCTGGAGCACCATCCAGTTGGTACCACATATTTTGTCTAATTATCAGTGGAAAATTATCCAATAGTTTTTGAAAATTTTCATTTAGAAATGTAGGAAATTTTCAGCATTAAAAACGACTTGGCAGAATAAAAGGACCGATTAAATAATAATTTACAATACCAGCTCAAACATTAACACTCTATCGATCGATCGAACTTCAACCATATGTTGCATGAGAGTTCCTGTGCAAAGGTCACTTCAGGAAGCTCTTGTGAAGAAACTGACTTGCGAAAAATAATAATATTAGCTCTTTTGTGTTCAGTATGCACCGCTAAACAAGGCTACGAGGGTTTTACCTCAACTTATGGGACACCTTGTATATTTAAATATAAACATACATCTACGTATCCCCTTTTCTTTATTAAACCACGATGTAGATTGTTACAGGGGTACTTACTCCAAATAATTCTTTTCGGTTCTTATGTTGTACCCTGGATTTTGTCAATGTTCATTCTCATGCTTGTGAGTCCCAAGGTGTTATTTTGATGGAGAAAACTGTATAATGATTCGTTTTGTATGTCTTTGATTGCTTTTCTCTAAAAGAAACATTAACATTTTCACCGGTTGTATAGTTGGTATAGTTGAAAATGCATTACAAGTAGTAGATATCCATGGTATTGGAAATGTTAAATTGTTTATGACGGCGGCGCTGAAAAGGCCTCGAATTGGAAGCGAAAAATAATATTTATAAAGATCAGCTCCTTTTAGGACTTTAACCAATAGTGTAACACGCACTTATAAGACACGGCTACGTAGGCAACCCAAGCAGCATACATATCCTAGCGCGGGCATTATTTAAGCGCCTTCGCTTAAACCACGATGCGACTACACAGCCACCGAGAAAGGAAGCTCCCGCAACACCCGCCTATCTAAATAGAAGTAAATGTCATATAAATAGCAGCCGGAATTCAACCAGCAGCAAGGAGAAATCAACCCTCAGAAGCTTCTTGCAATAAGAACTTCTTGAGGTGTTGCTAATCTACTAATTTTTCATCGTGTTTCTGCATTTTAAAGTGTTGTTTATTGTTGATGTGTTTGTTTTGCTTTTCGTATGCATACGATTGTGCCAGGGAAACTATTGTTTGATTTCTATCAGCAAGTAGCCCTGGGCTAAATATTTATATAGTCGGTCGACTCAAGTAAAGTGAGACGTACCGTTTTAATCAACCGGCAGGCTGATACGCTATCTTCGATAGCCGTCCTCCTATTAAGGTGCTTATTTTTTAGTAGCACTGTTGCCAAACGGAAAACCTGCCCGAACTTGAGCCCAAGCCAAGAACCAGCACTCATCTGGTGTCACGGAGTCAAGGAAACGACAACCACCTACATTAACGCAGTAGAGCTACTGAAAGCCACCTACGGTCCATAAAAACCGGTGCACCACGTACTGCAAGAATTATTTTCAAAACCCCAAGAAAACTAACAAAATTCCGATCTTTTCGTCGCCGGAAAACGGGCACTAATTGCAAAAATACCGTACACAACAAGGCCGAATGAAATTTTCCAATTGGATATGATCTACACT